>CAKAOH010039314.1:0-89632 GCA_916701665.1 Sebastiscus tertius | reverse complement strand
AGGGAGCCACTGGAGAGGAGCTAAAGAGCCACATGTGGCTCCGGAGCCGCAGGTTGCTGACCCCTGGCCTATACTTACAGCTTTTAAGATTAAAGATAGCAACTCAGGAAAATCAGAAAACAATATTCTTTTTACTCCTAAGCAACCTATACCACCAATACCTTTCACAGGGCAAAACATATAGTTTCTTATTTATCCCTTTCTCATAATTCCCCACATCCGCAGCTATTGTTTTATGGGTTTTGTTTTGCTTAAAGTAGCAACTAAACAGCCTTGTCCTGCATTAGAAAAGCATGCAGTTAAAACAGCCAAAGAGCTGATGGAACAATGGCCAAACGCCAGCGAGAAGAACAAACTGAATGTGTCAAAAAAGAAGCCTATTAAAGCAGCAGATGGTAGAATTGGAGCAAATATAAATAATAAAAAAATTAAATTAAAAAAAAGTTATTTTTAAAAAATGGTCACTATATTTTGACAGTAGTGCATGAGACAGGTTATCTGAAAAAAAATCATGTGCCTCTGTGTCCTCCGGTGCTCCTGATGGGATCCCAAAGATTTCACAGACTGGAGGAAAAAAAACAATCAGAGCCAAGCTGGAGCCTGCCGTCTCTGAGCAGCTGCCAATCACTCACAAACTCCAATCAAACGGTCAATCCAATGCCTGAAAACAGAGCCACGAGGAGGTGCAGAAGTCTAGTTTTCTCTCAGAGCACTTGAATTACAATAAGCTGAAAGGTTATTATGGAATTGTTGCTCAATGATGCCAAAAACATTCTGCCTACTGCCATTTTAACAAAAGGAAAATGCATTGCAGTGTAGAAAATACACTACATGACCAAACGTATGTGGACAGCTGAGCATTAAAGCCATACTGTATGTGATAGTAACCATCAATCTGCTGCTTTAGCTCAACTCTTCTGGCTTTCCACAAGATTTTGGAACCTGACTGCAGGGATCTGTTCTCATTCAGCCACAAGAGCATTAGTGACGTCCAACACTGATGTTGGGCGATAAGGTCTGGCTCACAGTCAGACAGTGTTCCAGGTCATCCTAAAGGTGTTGGATGGGGTTGAGGTCAGGGCTCTCTGTGCTGGCCAGTCAAGTTCTTCCACATCACAAACTAAGAAAACAATTCCTTTATGGATCTGTCTTTGTGCATGAGGACATGTTGAAACAGGAAAGGGCTTTCAACAAACTGCTGCAACAAAGTTGGAAGCACTCTATTGTCTAAATTATCACTGAATGTTAAAGCGTTAAGATTTACTTTCACACGGTTATAGTGCTATGTGGAAAAATGTGCAACATGAGTAGTTGAAGCAAAGAAAAAATAAAAAATACACCCATGTGCAGCTGTCCCACAATAACCTATTGTTGTTTTGTGTGTGTGTGTAATACTATCCACTCAATCCAAGCCTGCCCTTATCTTGTATTTTATCAACACAAGACAAATCAGATAAGAATGCCAGCTGACCCTGAAAATATACAAAATCCCCTAATACCGCATAAAATGTAATCGTTTTCTTTCAATATCCACTATTCTAATAAATGACAGAAGCTTTTCTGCTGGAAAAAGGACAACTCTTTATCCAAATTGTTTAATTTCAGAGCAGCAAGCACCTTAGGAAATGAGGTAATGACGATAAAACTTCTGAAGAATTCAGGTCAATCATGTCAAATCAGCACATTTCGTCAACTGAAATATGCGAGGTAGGCCTTAAAATAGGCCATCCTCATGCAAAACAGCTTCACTGGCCTGAATCATTTGTGTGACCAAGTCATTAGAACAATGAAGCTTCCGGGACGTGACATGTCTCTCTGGTTAATCATCGTCCTGAATGCAGGAGGGGTCACTAAAGCGTAGTTGTATTCAAATAAGGAAACAAGTCTGGGAAACACTGACTCACAAAACCTTCATATCTCCACATCATCAACATGTCAGAAGAGAAGCAGCATTGTTTGCAGCTTACCAAATATTTTTGGATAAACTAACAAAAAATAAATGCATGCATTTTTCATCTTATCCAGTGATGGGATTATGGAAGTGTTTTACAAGATTAAAATTCATGAAAATTTTCATTAAGAGGGAAGCACGCAATGATCCAAGTGATGGAGTGAAAGCATGAAAATCACTAAAGTTAGATGGACCTGTGAGGGTTTCAAATACAACAAGTAGAAATATAGAAATAAATGACACCCCCAGACTTCACTGAAATTAATATAGAGTTATATGTGTGCAAACAGATATCATAGCTGCCTATTGCTTCCATGTGACTGCATTCAAAACTAAAAAGTCTAAAGCATAATAAATGTTAAAGTAGATTAGTATATTCCAGACTGGTGAAGTCTGAGTGCAGATTGTGATGTCATTTCTTGGAGTATCTTCAAATGCTTCATATCCCTAAAATCTGTACAACCTAAGCTAAAAGGTTATGTAAGTCAATAAACAGTAATAATTGATAAAAGTATTGAAATTCTACCATACATTTTTATAAAAATCTGACATGTTTTTGTATTAAAATATTATTAAATAAACACAAAACATGTTGATCCAAAAGATTTCTAAATGTAGAAATATGAACAAAATATTTCTTAACACTCCCAAAGTTATTTTAACTATGCAAATTTTTTAAGTTATGGGATATGTTAAATTTTCTAAGCAATTGCAAAGGCGTTTTGATAGTTTCACTATGTTACATCTGGAACGTAACGTTATCATGAGCGTACAATGTGAGGGGGGCCGTTTTTAAAGGGTAAAACAGTGAAACACACAGTAAGGACGAGACATACGTCCACACCAAAGCAGACTCTACGTCCATCTGAAAACCCATTTAGCATCAACGCTAAACATCACATAAACAACAACGTACCATCATAATAGCCGAGTAGCTGCGTGAAGAGAGGCGGCGAAGGTACAAGTACTGAGCTTCTCTGGACCAGCGGAACTTGCGGTTGGACTTGAGCAGGTCAGTGCTGGTCTGGTCCGAACCAGGCTGGTCCCTACGCACACAGAAACAGAGAAACTTCCTTAGGTTTTGCAATTTCATATGATATCACTCTAGCGTTAAAACTGAGCCCGTTACAACCTAAAAATTGCAAGTTGTGTTAATGAGTTAAAAAGATTTGTGGCGTTACAACAAATTTGTGTTAACGTGTTATTATCCTGTTAAATTTGACAGCCATAATGCTAATATTTGCTAATTAGCACTAAGAAAGTAAAGCTGAGGCTGATGAGAATCTCATTAGTTTTGCAGGTATCTCCTGAGGGAGACCTGAATGTGTAGTGTTCCAACTTTCATGGGGTTCAGTGGGTTCAGTGGGTTCAGTGTCTTGCTCTGGGACACTTCAACATGTGGCGAGGAGGAGTCAGGGATCGAACCAACAACCTGTGATGAGTGAAAGACACGCTCTACCTCCATAACCACAGCCGCCCCATAAAAATTAAAATATGTACAAAATGATGTTGAGATATTTCACTGTATAAGTGAGAACATGGCGGTCTTGTTAGAGGAAAAGTCAAAGGATCACCTTGTCACCACATGTCTATATTTGGGCTTTTTGGACTGTTGGTCAAAGCAAAGTAATTTGACGATTACACCTTATTGAGCTCTGACATGTTTTGACGGACATTTTTCTCTTTTGTTGACATTTTCTATGCAATCTTTTACACATTTAACAAGTAACACCAGATAGCAAACCACACACACTTTCACATTGAAGATTACAACTATCTCCTTTTTGCAACAGTCAGAACGAGAACAAAAACCTCCATTGTTTAGGAAATATAAACCAAATATTTCAAAGACCACGGGACCAGATGAGAAAAAGTAGAGCTATAAATAGCGAATAAAAAGCCACATTTCTCAGAAATAAGCCATCCGTGTATGGCTCTTAGTAAAGCTAGTCGAGACCCGGCTCACACTGATACTACTGACTATAATACTATAATCTGCAGTCTCACTTAAAGAGCGGCATCTCTGACCTGATCGCCAACATGTCCGAACATGTGGTGTTCTCCACCCATCTGAAACTACTCTTTCTCTCAACTTCATGGCAGCGAGTCACACGTGAGGTTTCTGATGCATTCATATGGTCTGACTGGATACAGTCAGAGACTACTGCAGTGTGATACTGTGCAGAGATTGTCTCTGCATGACTAAACCTGCTGCCCTTTACACATTAAGCACAGACTTGTAGGTTCGGCTTCATATCTCCAGGAACAAGTGAAGTAATCTGAGACATAACTCACTTCACTTCAAACCATAAAAGAAAGATTTAGACCTAGGTCTGTGCATGGCAGTATTAACTTGTTAGGGGCAAAAATCCTGGTAGGTCTATATTGATTGTCCTCTATGTAATGTGTTTGTACCTATTCATCTCCACGTTTCAATTAAAGGTTTACTCAAGCAATTTAGTATCGCACTTCCGTAAAGTTTGGGGGCTCACAGGAGACAGATACAAGCAGCAAGAGGCAGAGTTATTCTGACTTTTAACCCATAATATCAAGCTCCAAAAACTCTGGATCCTACAAAACTCAATAGCATCTTTCGTTTGACCCTCCCTGCCTGGTCAACACCCACATCGCGGCCTCCCCCGCCTTCTGTTATAACTTCAAAGTCTCAAGTCTGATCTGAGATAACCTCGGGACCAAGACTCTTAGTGGCACTGGTATTGAAGATTTTCAAACACCACCCATTTAAACTAAGGCTGCACAATTAATCAAAGTTTTGTCAAAATCGCAATACGGCCTACTGCAATTTTCAAATCGTTGGATGAGGAGGAAATCACAATATTCGTTTAATGTGAAATGTGTGTCAAAATGCCATCTACAGACTTAAGAAAACATCTTTGCTTGGTACAGATCCCTGCAAAAATCACACCAATGAAAATGAGAATAACGACCATTCCTTCTAATGTCACAAATCATATTGCAATATCAGTCAAAAATAATCACAATTAGATATTTTTTCAAAATCGTGCAGCCCTAATTTAAACCTCTGTTCAATCATCTGTAACTACTCAGTCACACTGACGTATAATAGATTGTATTTTCCTGCCATACAGTTGATGCAGTTAACCAAACTAACATCGTTTAAGTTCCCATTTGACATAATGGGCCATAATGTTTAATGTCTTTCAGTGGAATCACATCATGGTGACATAAAGATGTCTGGCTATGATATATACTGTATATACAAATAAGTATGTAATATGTACAACTACACAAATGTGGACACGATAAGAAGAAGACTACACAAATGACACAAATGTACTTTTTCAATGCTGTGAGGACACTAAACGAAATTCCAGTGGAGACAGAACTCTCAGAGAAACTCAAAACCTGGGAATATAAAACCCAAACTATCTGCATGAACCACATACAGTTTCGTTTTACAATCTTCCAAAACCATCTGTTGCTTCTCTCTGTACTAGGCACTAAAAGGTACCCGTATTTCTGCAGAAATAAACAGCTGCAGCAGTTGTTACAACATGTTCACTACTGCTACGCATGAGCTCTCTAGCCTTGTTAAAGGTAACGACAAACAGTGATCTAACTCACCCCGGGGGTCTCCACAGTTTCCTGCCGGGTGGCAGAAGCTCCCGTTTGTTCAGGGGTACAATCCCTATGGCCGCCTGCATGATCGTGATGAACTTCTTAAACTTCATCTTCTAACTCTCTTCTGACGGCGACAGCATCTCACACACACCGCACTGCTCTGACTGCTACTCTTCCATCACTCATCTTCTAACAAACACCAGAGGCAGATTCAGCATCTCCACGTCTGCTCATCTCCTTCCGCAGCATCACGACTACGAGCTTGTCCTTTCCATGACAACGAGCCAGCACCCGGTGCGGCGAGGTCCCCGTGGCGGAGCTACTACGAGTCCTGTACCCGACCGTCGACTCCGACAGATGTCCTTTTGGCTTTTCTGAGCGAGGGAGGATAAAAGGAAAACAAACGGCCACGTTCCTGCCAGGCGGTGGGCAGGCCGAGAGAGGATGACAGCACGTCACTCTTACATAATTCGGGAGCTTCTCTGGACATTACACTAATGAAAACGCAGCCTCTGCCACCACCACTGCTGCTGCTGCTGCTGCTGCAGCCGCTGGAATAATTGTGGTACTAAGCCCTGACAGATCATGTATGCTTCCCGCCCCCTTCTCCTATAATCCCCCCATCCAGGCTTAGTCTTCTCACCATTTACACCCGGACAGACCCATCTACTTCACCCTCACATCCTCACACACCCCTCCACCAGGGCTAACCCCTTATGGGGGTTTATTAGTGACACAACTACTTCTAAACACATTTAAGCTGTAATCAAACTGCACTTCAAGATTTGAGTGTGCACAGGGACAGATTTGTGAGAGCAAAACATGTTTTCAGAGCAACGTCCTGATTTTGTGCACGCTTCGTTTGAAATCTGCTCCCACTACTTTCTCCAGCTGCTTCGGCATATTCGGAACGAGGGATTCAATCTTACAATCGCAAGAAAGAATGAATTATTAAAAGGCCAACAATATATGTTTTTCTTGTGGTCAAACAAAATATACATTTTGGTGTACCTTCATATTACACTACACATACAGTGAAATATGGAAACACTTTGGGTTTCACACAGCGCTAGACATGATGGCTGAAGCTGCATACTAACTCTGTCATGGACAGGAAACGTTATCGTATTGCGGTAACGTGCGGTCAAGCCAACCGCCACTCTCATCTCTGTGGTCAAATCAGCCGACGCCACAACTGTAGAGCACCCATATACTGACATTTATGTTAAATGCATTCAATGAATGTATAAAGAGAACGGAGCTGACGGGAGAGCTAGAGACGGACTTGGCGAAGCTGGCGGAAGTAAACACATGTGACTACGTCTGGTTTTCAAAATAAGGTGTTAACAAAGGGAACTGTATATACAAAATACATATATGGAAATAAGATTGATTGGATTATATTCACCAGAAATATAAAACATTACATGTCCATTATAAATTAAAAAGAGAATATTACTAATTTGTGAGGGAAATGTTTTTATTCTTTAATTTTTGGGTTGCTAGATGAATTGATTTAATAATGCCTGTCAATGACTGATATATTTGACTTCAGGACATCTCTGACTACATACATGCTGAAAATCAAACATTTTTACTGTATTCATTTAGATATTTTCCAAAGTAAAAGTCCCTAGAAGTGTATGATTCAACTTTTCCCCATGGTCTAATGTTAAAAAGGTTAACAAAAATCACAATATCGAATCGCAATACTTTTACAAACGCATACAGCTTATTAATGAAACACTGGTATCGGATCGGTACTCGGTATCGGCAAATCCCCAAAGCACTGTGTGAAAAACAGAAGCGACAGGGCGCTCCAATGGGTTTAAAGGTTGACACACTGACCAGGAAACACAATTTACCCGATTTGAATATGGCCAGGGACCTATGTTGCATCTCTCTGTGCCACAGTTTCTGTCATATCTCCACTACAGCTATTTAATAAAATAGATAAAACCGCAGCCACCCAATTCATTTCAATGGAGCCACTGAAGTGATGCGGCAGGGTTATAGATGCAGATGGTTCCAGCAAAAACAAAAGTGGTGGCCCAGAAAAAGGTTGAACATGACATATTGCATTTTTGGTACACTTCTCAGTTTGAATGCCCAGCAACAGGACACAGAACCATTTTCAGGACTTGAGGAATTTCCATAATGCATCCCCAACTCCCTCCCCTTGAGCACACTCCCACACTTGTGCGAACCCTCGGCGTGCACGTCACGCCGCAGCGCTGATTAAATGTCGTATCTTGTCATCCCCGAGTCACCAGCTGACAGCAGGCCGCCATGTCCTGAGAGGTTTTGAAATAAATAAATTATCTCTGTGGCCTCTTGATGAGATGCCAGCCAATGCAAACTCCGGACAGGATTTATATTCCAGCAGCTTGGACGTCTGGATTACGGCTCTGGATGGTCGTGCCATGAGAGCTGCTGCAGATTTCACTGAGCAGCAGAAATCCCCCAGCGCTCCAAAGGGGGGCTGGAAATACCAGGAGCACAGCGGGGGGAGACACAAAAATAATGAGCCTGTCTATTTTTAAAAAAACGTCAGGCAACAACAGCACAAAGGAAGATGAAAAAGAAAGGGAGAGGTTTTTTAAGGTCACTCTGTGTGTCGTCTTTGTCAGAGGAGCCGAGATTAGGAGCCTCGTCTGGGCTGGAAGCACCAATAAGATGTGAAGAATTCACGCAGCAGCATGACATTCACAGGCGGTTTTTATCATAATCCAACACCTTACAGTAATCTCACAGAGAACACTCATCTAGCCCAAACTGCATCCAGACAGATGAGAGTGTGTAGGTGTACAGTATGTGTAGGGATACAACCACCACATAAATTAACATATGCTTAAACACCACACACAAAAGTGTACACACAGTCACGTGCTTGCTCCAGTCTCTGGGCTCTTATTAACTTAATTTCCAGCAGCAGCAGGCAGCAGTTTGCAGCAAACAAGCTCTGATAAACCTACTGTCTGCTACCTTCCCCACTAGGCCTGGGCGGTATCTGTTTTTTCATACCTTCATACTTATATACATGACGGTACATGACAGTACATGACAGTATATGACAATATATGACAGTATATGACAGTATGGTGATATATGATGGTATATGGCGGTATATGACAGTATATGACAGTATATGACAGTATATGACAGTATATGACAGTATGGTGATATATGATGGTATATGGCGGTATATGACAGTATATGACAGTATATGACAGTATATGACAGTATGGTGATATATGACAGTATATGACAGTATATGACAGTATATGACAGTATGGTGATATATGATGGTATATGGCGGTATATGACAGTATATGACAGAATATGACAGTATATGACAGTATGGTGATATGACAGTATGGTGATATGACGGTATGTGACAGTAAGTGATGGTGTATGGCGGTATATGACGGTAAATGGCAGTATATGGTGGTATATGACGTTAAATGGTACACAGGTATATCAGTTTTCAAAGTCCTTTTAGACACAATGCGACAAAGGCACCACTGCGCTCTGAAATCCGTCATTTCCAATGGCTTGTGCCACACCACAACAGCTTTGCTGCGATGCTGTAATGTGCTGCAAGAGCAGCTGAAGAGATAACGAAAAGGAAAAAAAAGTTGTGAAAAATTGCCATAAATCTGGAGAAATATGGGAGGATTGTGACCACGGGAGGAAACTGGGAGAGGGCAATGAAAAACGGGAGTCTCCTGACAACTTTATAAGGCGATAACAGTTTTCAATATGCATAACAACACTGCCAGAATTGTCCTCAACTACCAACTAAGTACAGCCATCTGCTTCAGTCTGAGCTCTCAACAACAACAACAACAACAACAACAACAACAACAACAACAACAACAACAACAACAAACATCCTTCCACAACACATTCACAGTATCTTCTTTTTAATCTTTCACCGCATGCTTTCATGCACAAACACAAACACAAACCTTCACGTCCTCTACGTCAGTGTTAGCAATTTGATTTTCATAAGGCCTAGATGGTTGCTTGTAGTCATTTCCTATCCAAGATTGAAAAACATGATAAGCTTCTTGGCTTCTTGGCTCTTTTTTGTTGGCTCTACTGCTGCTGCAGTTTCATAACTACAACATGAACCATTTTAATCATTTGAAACTTTGCAATGATTGCCATTTTTTCCACTAAGACACTGGCTGCTCATCTGTAGCAATATATAATAACTATGAAATATAATAAATATGATATATAATAATATTATATATATAAATATTATATATATATGTAAATATTATATATATAATAAGTATTATATATGTAATAAATATTTATATATATATATATAGTGTTATTGTTATAAGTGTACTTTATTTTAGTTTCAAAAGCAAAATTCAGGCCAATATTTTTTCAAATAGTACTGCATATAGATGTATGTACATATGGAAATTGAATTCACAAGTACATGTGGAGCAAGTGGTTGTGTTTTTTCTCCAACTTAAAACTTTACAATTCAAATGAGTATTTTTGCTCTGTCAAATCTACTCAAACAAATAATATGAATGTGAACAGGTCGGGGCTTTTACTTTTTTAAAAGGCTCAGATTTAAATTATGAAAGGAGGGGGAGGAGAGCGATTCACTCTTCTGACTAATTCCTTTGTCGCTGCATGTTTTCACTATTTAATGAGATCGCCTTCTATTTTTTTCTCCTTTTTTCCACAGGGTGAGCAAATGGAGCTGGAGTCGTTTGGTCGTCTTAATGCTTTTACATAAGCAGTTTGTTTCTCTGGCCCTTGACACTTCCCCACGTGTTGGAGTAGTGCTGCATTACCGAGGCCCAAAGCCATTATGCAATGTCCATATGTAATGCATGTGCGAGCCAGATGGACACATGCCACTCACAAATCTGTGATGAGAGTGTAGCGAGAGCGAGGGAAAGAGATTGATAGGCAGAGGAAAGGGAAGCAGTGTGTGCACGTACCCTCCACAGGTATAATCTGGATCATCAGGGCACATGCAGTGACCTGGAGAGGCCAACTAGAAAAAATGAAACGAGAGCCTGTTCTCTTTGCTGCAGGTTTTTCTTTCTAAGAGCTTTTTAAAGTGAAACAATGTAAGGAATGAGAGAGCAGCTGGATACTGAAAGAAAATCTGTCCCTCCCTGTTAAATTCCACCACAACCAGGTTTCTACCTCACTGAGGACAATGACGACCTGAAACTGACTTTACTGTTTGTAAAGATTTTTAAGGTTGATTCTGAGTAGGGCTGCAACCAACGATTATTTTAATAGGGCTGTCAATTGATTCAAATATTTAATCGCGCTTCACTGCATGATTGTCCATAGTTAATCACCATTAATCGCACAATAATCACATTTTTTTATCTGTTCAAAATGTACCTTAAAGAGAGATTTATCAAGTATTTAATACTCTTATCAACATGGCAGTGGCTAAATATGCTTGCTTTATGCAAATATTGTATATATTTATTACTGGAAATCAATTAACAACACAAAATAATGATAAATATTGTCCAGAAACCCTCACACGTACTGCATTTAGCATGAAAAATATGCTCAAATCACAACATGACAAATTCAAGTACAACAGGCAACAACAGCTGTCAGTGTGTCAGTGTGCTGACTTGACTATGACTTGCCCCAAACTGCATGTGATTATCATAAAGTGGGCATGTCTGTAAAGAGGAGACTTGTGGGTACCCATAGAACCCATTTTCATTCACATATCTTGAGGTCAGAGGTCAAGGGACCCCTTTGAAAATGGCATGCCAG
Organism: Sebastiscus tertius; assembly: GCA_916701665.1. Taxonomy (NCBI): domain Eukaryota; kingdom Metazoa; phylum Chordata; class Actinopteri; order Perciformes; family Sebastidae; genus Sebastiscus; species Sebastiscus tertius. The sequence goes on along the minus strand of CAKAOH010039314.1, from coordinate 78,291 downwards.
TTTTTCCTCACCAAAATTTAGTGTAAGTTTGGAGTGTTATTTAGCCTCCTTCGTGTCAACGTAGTATGACATGGTTGGTGCTCCCTACAACCTAAAAACAAACTTTGACAGCTCTAATTATTTTCATTATCTATTAATCTGTTGATTATTTTATCTATTAATCGATTAGTTGTTCGGTCTATAAAATGGCAAGAAAATGTCAGAAAAATGTCGATCAGTGTTTCCAAAAGCCCGAGATGACGTCCTCTAATGTCTCGTTTTGTCCACAACTCAAAAGATATTCAGTTTACTGTCATAGAGGAGTAAAGAAACCAGAAAATATTCACATTCAAGAGGCTGAATGACTTTTTTTCTTTAAAAAAATACTCAAACTAATTATTAAAATAGTTGCAGCTCAAATTCTGAGTCAGTATCAGTCAGCAAGCTGCCAGGATAAGGCATTAAAAAGCCTCCAAAATGCCCATAAACTTAATTCAATACAACAGTTTCAACAAAAAAACTGAACATAACCTTGAATATGTAGTTAGTGGTCGGCTAAACTGGCAATTATAGTGTATAGTCTAACTAACCAGTAACATACAGGCTACATGTAGCTAACAAGTACATGTAGTGGAGTAATGTGTTAGCTACCCTATGATATATAGTGGAGGAAAAGATAAGATAAGATATTCCTTTATTAGTTCCGCAGTGGGGAAATTTGCAGTGTAATAAAATATGAACCATTTAAATATAAGGAAGTATAAAATAGGAGCAGTATTGACAATAAACAGACTGTTAACAAAATTGCATAAGTGGAAAAATTATATTGCACAGTGAGAATGAAATTCAGTTTTAGTAACCTAAAAGCACTAAATGGTTTAGGGCCAAAATACCTTTCTGATCTTCTGCTATGTTATGAACCATCCAGACCTCTGAGGTCATCTGGATCAGGTCTGTTTAGTGTCTCCAGAGTCAGAACTAAACATGCAGAAGCAGCGTTCAGTTTTTATGCACCAAATATTTGGAACAAGCTCCCAGAAACCTGCAGGACCAACTCTGAGTTCTTTTAAATCAAAGCTTTCCTGTTTGCTGCTGCCTTTTATTAAACCAGATAATGATCTTATATACTGCACTAGAGCTTTTACTCTTGTGTGTTATATTCTATTTTGACTTCTATCCTATAGTTGTTATTTGTAGCTTGTTTTTATTTTCGAATATTTAATGTTTTTATAACTGTTTTAATTATGTCTTAATGTTCTTTTGCACTTTTGTCGCAATGTTCTTGAATGTTTATGTAAAGCACTTTGAATTGCCCTGTTGCTGAAATGTGCTCTACAAATAAAGCTGCCTTGCCTTACCAGTGCCGATTAGAATAACAATAAAAGTAAATAAATTTAGTAAAACAAGTAAACTAAGATAGAAAATTACATTTTAATAACATAAGAATAGAAACAGGAGTTAAAATATAGTGCATAAGAAGTAATAATAATTTCCTGTTTGCTGCTGCCTTTTATTAAACCACATAATGATCTTATATACTGCACTAGAGCTTTTACTCTTGTGTGTTATATTCTATTTAAGCTTCTATCCTAGCTTTTATTTTTTAATCTTTAATGTTCTTGAATGTTTATGTAAAGCACTTTGAATGTCACAAAAGGGAAATGTGCAATAGAGTGATAACTTAGCTGTCTCAGTGTAGTAAAGTTAGGCTACTTTAAAAAGCCTGGAGTAACACACTGAATACACAATAGGTTTGAAACAACAGTACAATGGTAGCCCAGCCCCACTTTGTGCCTCTCTATTTACACTAGTGGAGTTAATGAAACACACAGAGGACACACAGTAACAGCAACATGAAGGCCTGAACACACTGTAGGTCACATTTATAATAAAAATAACCCACTGCTGCCTTCAAGAGCAAGATAAAAATGTTGTTTATGACTTTAACTGCCAAAAGAGACTTTATTTGGCATCAGTTCAATGTCCTAATATGGCAACGAGAGAGGAGCAAACATGGTGAAAAACATGTCGACATTCAGGCAGAACATACTCGGTGTACTCACCAGGTGAGACTCTCTTCTGTTTCCTGTTTCTATGTGAGCAGAGCAGGTAAATCCGAAAAGTTAGAGGTGGACGTGAAGGGTGCAGAGGACGATGAGGGTTTCAACTGGGATGAAAGTTTGCTGGCTATTTTTGGTTTCGTCTGGATCCAGAGTAACAATCAGTCATTTCCTGGTTCTTGCAGGTATGTGGGCGTGGCTTACTGACTGCAGGTGTGTGTGTGTGTGTGTAGGTGGAGAGTAGTTTCAACATGTGACTCCCTTTGGGTGCGGAAGGTGGTGACATTCTCCTGAGTCACACATCCTGTTACCTGAACGTGACATGAATGACTCAGTTTACAAAACAAACAAAAATGTAAAACATGAGTTAAAAAGGTAAATGAAGGCAGGTGAGTCTTTTCTATGTTAGCAAATTCATTACATAGGGCTACTGTTTTTTATTATTATTTGAGACTGGTGGGGCATTTTTTATTAATTCCACTACTTAACAAATAACTATTTTTGGGGCGGCCAAAAACTGTATAATAACAATAAAAAAAAAAGAAAACCCATAAAATTAAAATTAAAAAATAAAAACATAAAATTAAAAAAAAAGATAATTAAAATAAAAAACTACAACATACAATTAAAATACAATAAATAAAAGATCATTAAAAATAAAAAACAACTTACAATTAAAATACAATAAATAAAATATCATTAAAAATAAAAAAGCAAAACACACAATTAAAGTACAATAAAATATAATAAAAAATAAAACAACAACATACAATTACAATACAATAAAAAGGATAATTAAAAATAAAAACAACAACACACAATTAAAGTACAATAAAATATAATAAAAAAATAAAACAACAACATACAATTACAATACAATAAATAAAGATAATAAAAAATAAATAACAACATACAATTAAAATACAATAAAAAGATAATCAAAATAAAAAAGAACAACATACAATTAAAATACAATAAAAAAGATTATTAAAAATAAAAAGCAATAATTTTATGTTTATATTTCTAAGAAATTAATAAATAAAAATGCTATTTTGTGTCCTGATCACAACAGGTATTATGACTGGCCTCACAAAATGAGAATTTGATGTTTTCACAATTATGTTTCACAGATGGAGGACCACAGGTGTCATGTAAATGGTTCTAAAGCATTCTTTTAATTTACATCTGACTTGACAAAAAAAAAAAAACAGGAATAAATAAAATATTTTACGAATGAAAAATGTGAATTTGGTCAAATTTGGTCTAAATGAAACTTTATTTTCACTGTAGCATTTTTCTTGTATATATTTCTTGTCTATTAATGTATCACTTAAAGGAAAGTACACTTTGCTCTTGTGGGGACATCAAGCTCAACTTTGACCTGCAAGATATAAAAAATACACTTTCTTTCGTTCCCTCCTTCCTCCTTCATTCTTTCTTTGTTTCTTTCTTTACTGACCTTGATTTGTTTCTTACAAATCACTTGGCTGCAACATTCATTAACAAAAAGGTGCCTCTTGTGCACACTCTTTATTCTGTTATTAGCTACTACTCATGGTATACTTGTTCATGATACAAAAGCAACAGCAGGCTGTGATTTTGGTGCTCGTCTGACTGGTTTAACCTGTTCAGTTTTAGACCCTCTGGCACTGAAACAGAAAAGCCCAGTAAAAAGCTAATAATACTCTGCAATTTACCCGACCTGGCCACAGCTCTGATCCTCACACCAACCACCATCTAATGAATACATACATTAAATCCCTCAACAAATTCTTCGGTACTATAGGTAAATATGTGTTTTTATATTGCTAACAGTAATATTGGTAAGTTTTACAAAATATAAACGTGCAACTCAAGCGCCAGCTACGTCAAAATCACACTTTAAAACAGAGAATAAGTGAATGTAGTTTGTTAATTTCCACCTCTGGCAGATGTTTTCATCCAAGTCAGATTAACCTAAATCCTCTAAACCTGCGGTGTTGGCTTCACACTCACACAGACACACACAGGACACATTACTGCACGTTAGAAATCAAATTGAATTGAACCAGTCTGATAAATTCACATTTTATCAAATAGGATGCACAAACTATATTTATGTTTTGATATTATCCAGACAGAAGCAGTCAGTCTGTAAACCATAGAGATTTCATGTGATCATCCTTTAATAGTAGTGCACTGGTTCCCAACCTGGGGGTCCCGACCCCCTTTAGGGGTCGCCAAAGCTTCACGGGGAGGTCACGAGGCCTTCTTGATTTTAAGATGTGTAAGACAACTTTAAAAAAAAAAATAAAAAATATATAGTTGGCCTATCTATCAGCATTTCATTCATTTGTACGAAGGAAACTCAATGGAATTGTTATTTTTAACGTTTGGATTAATATTCAAGATATAAACAGGATAAGAGCATGATGAAGACCTGAACACACGTTATATTCACAGAGCCTTCCCTCTCTGCTAAACAGCCTCGTCCTACATTAGAAAAGTACGCAGTTAAAACAATCAACAAGCTAGTAGAACAATGGCCAAGCGTCAAGGAGAAGAAAACACAAAATTTGTTAGAAAAGAAACCTATTAAGTATCAATGATTGTTAAAAATAATACTCAATACAGAGAATTGTATTAAAAGTCCCCAAAATAACAGGAAAACTCAACTCAAACTCAAAATTCATCCAAATCGCTTGTTATACACAGACTTCCTGCAGTTATTGCGTTCACTGTTTGGGTTAATTGTACAGTTTGTATCAGTTGTTCTGTACTATTATTGTTATGTATTAAATATCCATAAAATATGTCACTTAGTCAGTGGTCGTCAGTTTACTCAGTGATAGAAAAGGGGTCCCTTAAGGAAAGAGGTTGGGAACCACTGCAGCAGTTGACATGCAGAGCACACATGCAGAAATGCAAAGTAAAGGCAAACCTCACCATCACCATCTACTGTATCCTCTCTATACAGTCTATGATTGTATCATTGCTACGCCCCCTTGTGTTCAAATAAAATATGACAACTGATGTGAGTGTTTTACCATCAAAAAGTTGGATACACACTTACAATAAATTCTAAAAAAAACCCAGAATGAATATTTAAGAACATAAAATATGAATTTATTTCACAAATACAAGTTCAAAGTATTGCTATAATACAGTTGTAGGCCTATAAATCACATATAAAGCACAGATTTTTCAACTTTTGAAGGCAAAAAGAAGACATAACGTACAACACGGTCATTATTTACCTCCAGGATTCAAAACAGTTTATAACAAGACATTAGTTTGAATAAATCCCAGTGAAGATGAAATGAGAAATGACATAGCAATGCATGAAAGGTCAAGGACTGAAAACTGTATAGCGTATTGCTGCAGAAATAACAGGAAAAATATGTCATTATAACGTGAAATACATCTCGTTATAACAAGAAGCTGAGCAAATACTTTTTGTACTGGTGGCAGCAGATTCTACATGTTTAGAGAAAAAAATACACAGCGAATATAGAATAAATTAATAATTGTGTAGCAATTTTATTTAAATCAGTTATACATGATGTTTATAAGGATATAAACACTGTGTAACAGATGAATCTTTCATTCAGATTCCCGACACCGGAATGATCTCAACACGCATCTATGTAATTATATGATGTGAAAATAACAGCATTATTTTTTCCTGTAGCTGATTAACATACAAGACAATCTGCTCAGGGATCCAGCCGCTGAGAACATTTAAACATTTGCACAGAAATTCAGACATCCAAGAAGAATTTTTTTTGTTAGCACTGTTGTAAAATTAGCAGCAAAGTGCAAATAACAGAAGAAACAGCTTCATAGTGTTTTATATTAAAAGCTTAACACACAGAAACACAGACTGTATCCCCATCTCTTCATAATGTGGGCTTCTATATAAGAACCAGTGATTTGGTGCATTTACTTCGACTCAAAGAGGAAAGTCACAGAGGCACAGAGTGATGATCACAGTGGAGAAACTGACATCAACATGTCTTCCGCTGTGAAGTCCTGATGTCTCGACACTGTAGGACTGGGAGGTCAAAGGTCAGAAGTCTAGGTGGCTCCTCACTAGAAAACAAAAAAGAAATGATTTGTTCCCTTTGTCATTTAGGTAAAAAAGCACAACAGTCAAATTTAACGCACATTTGTTTTAACGCCACTAATTTCTTTAACGCATTAATGCACCATGTGATTTTTAGGTTGTAATGTGTTGTACTAGCTTATCAGGAAAGAGGCTAAATAACGCTCCAAACTGTCACTACATTTTCACGAAGAAAAAACTGGCATGGCCATTTTCAAAGGGGTCTCTTGACCTCTGACCTCAAGATATGTGAATGAAAATGGGTTCTATGGGTACCCACGAGTCTCCCCTTTACAGACATGCCCATTTTATGATAATCACATGCAGTTTGGGGCATGTTATAGTCAAGTCAGCACACTGACACACTGACAGCTGTTGTTGCCTGTTGGGCTTGAGTTTGCCATGTTATGATTTGAACATAGTTTTTATGCTAAATGCAGTACCTGTGAGGGTTTCTGGACAACATTTGTCATTGTTTTGTGTTGTTAATTGAATTCTAATAATACATATATACATATATTTGCATAAAGCAAGCATATTTGCCCACTCCCATGTTGATAATCAATCATAAATCTCCCTTTAATGTACATTTTGAACGGATAAAAAATGTGAGATTAATTTGCTATTAGTTGCGATTAACTATGGACAATCATGCGATTAATTGTGATTCAATATTTTAATCAATTGACAACCCTATTAAAAACATCTTGGAACCTACAGATCAAGTCTCTGGGCATCCAGTTAAGAATATGAGTCAAGAAGACAAATGGCTGTCAGAGATGATTTCCCCTTTCACCCTTGCTATAGTTTCTGAATTCCTCTGTCTCCCGTCGGAAGCTTTGAGATCAGATTAACTCCGACGTCTGCAGGCTTCCCACGGAGCCTGAGTAGAACCGCTTAATGTGGGCTGAAGAACCGCTTCACATAAGCCCGAATGAGGATTTTGTGGTTATGTAAGAGAAGTGCTGTAGAAAAGGGGATTCGTGGAGGTTTCTCAGGCTGACACAGACGTAAGGACTGAGGTTGCTCAGCTGAGTCATGCAGTATGGACGTCACAGGATGCCAGCGGGGCCTCTAGGACCCAAGCGCTACCACCACCAAAGAAGAACGTTTGAGGAAAATATGAGAAATTGCATGCTGGGATAGCGACAAAGGATCGGCAGGAAGATATAAGTAGCTAATGAATAATAAGGATTCACTCAGTGTACATGTTCCTATTAGGTTATCATGTTATTATTTTGTTGACGCAGAAGCAGAAACAGAAGTAGAGTGTTGTCCAAAAAAAGAAGATCAATAACAAAATCAATAGAATAGTCTATGGATGTCATTGGCTGCTTACAGTTTATGGATGCTGGGACACAATCGACTGATCAACTCCAGCTGGGTCTCCTGGGTGAGTCTGTGAGAGGCTGAAAATGCAGAGACACCCAGTGACCCCTGGATTCATCGTGAATGATGCCATAAAGTTATGAGAATACATTCGTAATTTTACGAGAAGAAAGCTGTTATATCTCAAGAATATTGTTGTAATATTACCCAAAAATGTTGTATTAGTTTTGAAAAAAAGTATAAATATGTTGAGAATAGCCTAATCATTTGAGAATTATAGAGTAAGTAAACAGGTAAAAGCAGTCTTTCTTGCCCAGAGTTAGATGAGGAGATTGATACCACTCTCACGTCTGTATTCTGCAGCCTGCAGCTGGTTAGCTTAGCTTAGCATAAAGACTGGAAACAGGGGGAAACAGCTAGCATAGCTCTGTCCAAAGGCAACTAACTTAAACTAACTTAACTGTTTCCCTCTTCCTTCCAGTCTTTGTGCTAAGCTAAGCTAAACAGCTGCTGGCTGTAGCTTCATATTCAGCACACAAATATAAGAGTGGTATCGATCTTGATTGAGAGACGGACTGATACATTGTTGATTTTGGTCTTTTCATCATTGGATGTGTTTTCGTACAGATTGTATGAAATAAAACATTTCATACCAAGTAGACGTCCAGGTCAGTGTCTGATTGGCTCCTGCTGAGAGGCGGCAGAGGATCGTCCAGAGCGATCGTTGAGCTGGAGTCTCGTCGGTCTTCACTGCAACATAAAAAATACAATTGAATATGGTGCAAAGATGTATACAAGCACGTTAAATTCCTGCTTTCTGTTTGAATTTGCTTGTCAGGAAAACGTAAACATATTCACATATCTTGAGGTCAGAGGTCAAGGGACCCCTTGTTTAGCGTAATTTAGCGTAAGTTTGGAGCGTTATTTAGCCTCCTTTGCAATAAGCTAGGATGACATGGTTGGTACAAATGGATTCCTTATGCTTTCTAGTTTCATATAATGCCAGTATCTAGCTTTAAAACTGAGCCCATTACAAAATAAAATGAAAACCTCCTCTACACTATACGCTGTAAAATACACAAATATACAAAGAACTATCATCTTGTCCCTGCTCAGTTCAATGCCTTGTATCGTCCTTTTAGTGAATGTGAAGCGACCAAACAATCAACAATTACATTTTTTAAAGTCCCGGAAAGCTGACTTGTTATAGATACAGAGCTTAGATCTGAGAGCTGCATACAGTACCTGTTTTCAAGATCCTCTTCATCGTTTTCGGCGGTTGCGAAGGTAACTCTCGGAAGGAGATCCGGTTGCTTGGAGGAACTGTGAACTGTTGTAACAAGCAGATCATCAGTGAATCAAGCAATGCCTCCCCTAAAACTTTACAACAATGTTTACTAGAATATCATATTAAATGCATACAGTTTCCATCCAGGTTGTCCAAGCTTTGGGCCTTCTTCTCCTCCTTCTTCTCCTCCTTCGGTGGGGACAGAAATTCCTGAGAGGCTGACTTTGCTGCATAGATGGAACTCCTCTTCCTCTTTGAGGACGCTCCTCTTATAGCTGGGAGACAAAAAGAAAGAGTGATTTTAAAAGAAAAGCTCACTAAGCTCACTGTTTATGCAGGATACAGAACACAGGAGTCACGTTAGCTCAGCGACTTACGATGAATCTTTTTGAATACAGTCGAGCCCATGAATTTCAGAAATCTGTCCGCGTAAAAACCGGGCCTGTGAACCGACACCGTGTCCTGAGAAACAAAGAATGCTGTCAGATACACACACACACACATGCACTTGTGCAGACATACATGCATGTAGTTGGACATAAAAACCTGCAGGTAAGGAGGAGAGTGTGCAGTTACGTACCCCATCATGTACAAGAGCTTTCCAGGAGTGTTCCACCTTCTTGATGAACCTGGATATAAGAATTAAAAATTAAAATTACATGTCACCCTAGTGGCTGTTATCAATAGCACCTTTAAACTAAATATATTTATTATTTTTTAATGCCATTTAATTCATATTTTACAACTGGTTTTAAAAATATATCCAAAAGTGCGTATGTCTGCGTGTGGCACTGTGAGCTCACCTGTAGGACTGCAGGATGTCGATGATTCCTAAAAAGATGAGAAGGTTCTCATCTTTGTGTTTGGCAGGAATTCCACCCAATCTGAAAAAAAAGAAAGATGTGTTAATGAATAAAACAGAGAAATTGACTTAATAATTTCCTCAGTTGTTCCTATATTTTGCTGTATGACATACAGTTTGGCTGATTTCTAAAAGTTTTAAATAGTTGCTATAGTGCCATCATCAGGAAAGTCATCACCATGACTGTGTTTGTTTTTGTTTGACCATGTGTCGTTTGGACCGGATCACGCTATCGTGCAAGATTTCACAACAGTGAGTTTTTGTTCATGAGAAAGCAGTTTGTGCAAGAGGACAGAAGAAAAAGCAGAAGAAGAGTCTTTGAAACTAAAAAGAGATAAGAGGAGGATAGAGAGATGACAGAGACACTGACAGACCTTATATAAACTTTAACAACAGAAATGTTTGGAGAGTTGTTCTAGCATATTAAAACCATAAATACACACTATAAAACACCTTGAAGTTGTTTGAAGACTATTCCATTTATCGGTAAGCGTGTAAATCAGACTGTTACCAAAAGATAACTGTCTTCACGTTATGTACTAATGACCTACGTGCTTGCAAAAATAACTTTAATATGAAACCAAGCTGTGAAATGTGATGTTAAAGAGGACCTATTATGCTTTTCCCCTTTCCTTTAGTGTTTTATGTAGTTTTTTGTGCATGTAAAAGGTCTGTAAAGTTACAAAGCCCAAAGTCCACTCCAAAGGGAGTTACTTTTCCCCACAGGAACACTACTCCTGAACTGCCTGAAATATCTTGCTTGAAGTCCCGCCTTTTCTTCCGTAACGTGGTGATGTCACCATGTAACATATTTGCATAATAACTGCCTAGAGGCTAGTTTGGCACGCCCTCAAACAAAGCTAGTGTTTGGTTCGATTGATCAATCATAACAACGAGCCAGCTGATCAATCAGAGCAGACTGGGCATTTTTGGGAGGGGGTCTTAAAGAGACAGGCGCTAAAACGGAGTGTTTCATACAGAGGGTGAATACCGGTATATTCAGACAGACAGTATGAGAAAAATAAAGCGTTTTTTGAACATTAACGCGCGTGAACATGTTCTAGTAGAAACCCAAAAACCCAAAAAAGTATGAACCTGAAAATGAGCATAATAGGTCCTCTTTAAAAAAAAATATTTTTCCATGTTACATGAAAAGCCAAAAAAGCGCAGAGAAATGGTGTTTACAAAAAAAATTGCAAAAAATGTTCTCACGTGTCATCATCAGCCACCGGTTCGGGGGCCTTCACATTCCCCTGGATGGACTCAAGGGCGGTGGAGTAGAGGACTTTCTGTCCCTTCCTGCTGTCACATCGGTTTTCTCTGACCAGTGGCTTCTGGTCTGAAACGTGAATCCCCAGCAGGAGACTGTAGTCCATGATCTTAAAGCTCTCCAGGACCTGACGAGAGATGCAAACTGGACGTAAGCAACTCCAGCAATTAAAAGATACATTTAAAAATGAAGGGGAGTTAAACACAGGAAGACAACAGCTGTGTCCTTGTTCGAGGGCTGAAGTCATAACAAAAGTCATAATGGGCTTAAAAACCTGTCCCATTTCATTAAAATTACATTTTAATGCTTATTTTTTGGTATTGAGAACCTCCATCAGTCTCACTACAGTAGCATCAAGCTAATTTAGTATACATAACGACATTATTTTAGTGAGAAAATACTACATATGTTCATGGTTAGATTTATCTGCCGGTTAGACTGTTATCACGTCATTAAATGGGCATTATCAGTGGTTATCAGCCTCATAGATGTGGGTCAGAAGGGGCCTGCTACACCCACTAGTAGGTTTTATCATCGATTCACATGGAAAGAAGGAATAAAAGAAGACGACAGCGACCTCTAGTGGCCATAGTTGTTATGACAGAAGCAAAAGTGGAACTCAGGCGCTGTGTTATAGACAGCATCAAACACAGTGCTTTCACACAGAAGACCGGAGTTCGCTTCCTGTGTGAAACCAACAATGTGTAGGTGTTTTTGTGTTCAAAACCTTAAGTTACTTTCACTTTTGATTCGTAGTTATTTTAAACCAATGATCTTTTCCCCGAAACTTAACTAAGTAGTTTTGTTGCCTAAACATAAAGAACTTGTAGTTGTGTTGCCTAAAACTAAACAAGCTGTTTAGTTTGTGTTCAAAACGTAATGTTTCATTGTTCAACGTGTTGCTTTTAGGGTTTGCTTTCACTTTAACAACATAGTAAATGGTCTCAGACTGTCATCATTTTGGGGGTATTATCACCTTCTAGGTATTTGTTCAACTCTTTTACCCAAAGATATTATCAATTTAATAATGAGTAGCTGGTTAATGTAATAAAAAAACAATTTGAATTGTAAAATAACACATAAATGTACTTTTTTTTAAACCACCCACAGTAAACTTTTCATAAACAAGCTGTACATTGACCTCTCCCACACCCGAGCAGGTCCCAGTTATTGGGGCTAAACCTTGATCTGTAAAGCAAAAGTACAGTACAACATAAGCCTCAATCCCTCTGACCAATCACTGATGTCACGAAGTAACTCCTGTAAACAAAGAGGCCCTTACTTTCCTCTGTGTTACCTAACGCACTCACTGAGGTCATGCAAAGAGGCCCAATAAGAGCACGTTTTAACCCAGGCGGGCCAGTTTGTGCTCCAGAGTCCAGCTGCTCATATGAGTCAGGTGCTTCGCTGTGCTGGCTGTTAATCCTCCATCAAGTGGCCACTGTTGTTTCACACTAATGAAATAACAGGCAGGTGCTAATGAGGCCACCATAACAGCTTATGGTTGCATAATGTTATCTAAGGGGCAAAGTGGTGCCATGATCACCGGCTGAATTCAGTTCAGGCCGTCGGGGAAAGATTTAAATCCAATGTGAGTTGAAACCAAGACGATAAAATGATTGTACAACCAAGTCATTTATCATTCTCTGGTTTCAGTTTCTCAAATGCTACTTTTTTCTGTTTTATGTCATTGAACATTCTGGGAACTTGGCATTTTTTACATGATTTGTCATTTTGTAGTAAAAATAATTGATACATTTATTGATAATAATCAATAATAATCAGTTGCAGCCCTAGTCATATTCCAAATTACATATTTATAAAAATTTCAACATTATAAAAGTGTGCTACTACCTGATTTCTTGAATCGAATACCTCGATACTGTCTCTCAACTTGAGTTATTTAGTGACACGCCTAAAGGCCTTTGCACACCAAGTCCGTGTTGGACGTTTAAAAATAAATACGACCTCCCTTAGGTAGGGTTAAGAAACGGTCGTGGTTGACGTTACGAATCTCACGCCATTAATACTACGTAACTTGCTCCGACTGTTGAATAACACCGCAGGTGGATTTACGTTGGAGTTAGTTGAAAGCCCGGTTCGTCAGCTAGATATAAGATCTCTGTGTGAACTCACCCGACAGTCCCTCTGCAGGGTCTTCATCAGGGCGCTGTAGGTGTCCGAGTCGAAGTGCAGGCCGTCGTGCATCTCCTGGAAGTCCAGGTCTTTGAACGTGGGTGACCCCTTGACACGCTCTTTGCGCGAGGCGCGGCGTTTGTACGAGGAACCCTTCAGGTCGTACTTGTAGTGCATCCTGATGGCGCGCGGCAGCACGTTGTTCATCACCACCACGCGGACGGTGACGCCGCTGCACTGGATGCAGTAAAGGCCGTAGAACTTGGGCAGCAACGTCCTCGGGTTCTGATTCAGATTCTACAATAACAAAAACATTTATTTTTTTTACATTTAAGAGCACATGTAAGTCAAATGAAAGTTGATAAATATGTTTAATTTTATAATCTAGTATGCAAACTCCACAGGTCTCCTTTATGTCCAACATTTGGTGTGCATGTAAACATAGTGAGAGTTTGTGTTTGAGGAAGGAGCTCACCATGTAGTAACCAGGAAGCAGCTTCTGCAGGAATTCAGCCTCTTTATGCTGCACCGTCTTAATGATGAACTCGTCATCGCTGGTGAGGTAGAACCAGGAACTGCTGGCGCCCGGGTTGGACAGCTCGATCAGAGGCTCATTGCACATGGAGTACTGTAATGCAGAACGACGCAACAGTCTTAGCAGGAAAAAGTGTTGAAATGAAACCAACCAAAACGTCCGTCACACCGTGCTGAAACAGAATGATGATGTGAGTTTCGACACTGACCAGATAGTCGTCTGGTTTGATACCAAACAGCTCTCTGAAGTAGCGGAAGGCCAGCGGGGCGTACGTTTTCAGACGGAAATCTGGGTAGTGATGTGCTGGAGTCAGGTTGCTGCCCTCGCTGGAGAACAGAAAAATGTATTTAAGTTAGGTTAAGAAAAATATGAATATACAATAACAAAAACAGTAACTGGTTGCAACATGCACACCGCTTTTCACAGAAGACATTTTGATATGGCAAAGCAGGAAAAGCACAGATTAATGATGGCTGAATATTGTACATGTTGGCTCACTGTCACACTGTCATGGCTTACTGGGACACTTCGATAGAACAGAGTCTTCGTCAATGTTGTTAGTAACTCCTGTGCGTTTCCTATGATGTCAAAATGTCTGCTGTGAGAACGGCCTATTGCTAAACTGTGGTTTTTCTACTTAACCTCAAGAAGGCTAAGTTGTAAACTTCCAAAAGTGACTTCCTAACATTGAAAAAATATATAATAAAAAACGTTTCTCAAATACATTACCCACCCTAGCTCTAATGAACATAAAGGATCAGTTCACCCAAATTACAAATCCATATACTATTTTTTTTAATCTCCCTCAGGTGGTATCTAGACATTCAGATTTTGAGGTTTAATTTTTTCTAGGGAGGTTTTGAAATATCTGTCTCTGCGTCCACCACAATGAGAAGTAGAGGAATGTTACTGTCTGCTGAAAGAATTGAAACTTGGTTGCCTTTGCTCTGTCTTCATATTGATTACCAACACTTTTCAAGCCCTTCAAAGAGCAAATAATACTATTTTTTACATATACAAAATGGGAGGACAAACTTAAACTACTGTTAAAAAAATACCTTTTAATTCTTTATTTTACAAGTTATTTTTCAGGAAACTATGGGACCCATAAAACAATGAATTATCAAATATTCAACATAGCTTTAATGGCTAATAAATACATAAATAAATAATTAAATAAATAGAAAAATAAATAAATAAATACAGATGTGGCAGAATACAAATTTGTATTAAATTATCTTTACGTACCAACGGCTATCAATAAATCAAATGCTCTGATAAAAAAAAGGCTGTCGAAGAACTGTAGTAAGCCTGTCTAATCATTTCATTCGGGCCGAATATAATGATTGGACGGGCTTATTAGGTAGGCACTCTGCCCGTGCACTTATGTGCGTCACCAGTCTTTCACAAGCTGCTTTTCGGAGTTTTTCAGTTGGATCATTTTTTTAATCTATCTCACTCTTGCTAGTTTCTCCAGTATTACCTACCCAAGCTTTAATCTGAACTTGATTATGTGCATTAGCTAAATGTCGACAATAAAAATGTGTAGCAATGAGAGAGGCCTACCTGGGCAGGAAGATGCTCTCCACCATAGAGAAGTCCTGCATGAGAACATCTCTGTCTGGCTTAGAGCTGAGGTTTCCCACAGCGTGACCGATACCCAGCTGGATGGCTCCTTTCAGGGCAGCCGCCGTGAGCTGACAACCCATAGCAGGGAAAGAAAAAAACATTCATGTTTAAAATAGAAATCAACACCAGATTCTATTGCCATTTTTTGACCATTTTGACCAAAGCATGAGGAATGCCGACATCACATAGCCTTAATATGTAGAAAATAAATCTCCCAAGTAAACTAAACATGACATTTTTCATTGAGCTTATCGAGTAATTTTCCTCCAACAGATGAACTACAGTGAAATCTCTCTGTAAACTGAAGCTGATCAACCTAATCGCCTTGTTCTCCACCGCTCTGTTCCCTCTGTTACATAACACAGCTGACTAACAAAAACAACATTTAGCTGAAGGTATAGTATTGATCTTTGCTTTACTTCAATTAAATTACTTAAAATTCTTTTTCCCCATATTTTAATTTCAATAGAATTTTATGACCCCTTAGATTTTGACTTATTAACAGCAACATACAAGGAAATTAAAGCATTTTTCCACATGTCAGAACAAAAACGGTTTGCAACTATGATTTTCTTCTCCTAAAGTATGAAATATGTGGAGAGGTTTCATTCCCAAGAATCAGGAAGTCTCCTAAATATGCATGCTCTGTGGTTTTAAGAGGTAGCTGAGTCCAGTGTAATAAATTGTAATAGCCTATTTTGTTTTTCGTAGTGTGTTTTCAGTCTCTGATATCAGCAATAGTTCTCTAATAGTGGGTGTCACTGCTCCAAACAAGAGGATGTTTGAGGTTTTTCCTTCCTTGGAAAGTATTACATGAACTCATAATGACGTCTGCTTACCTTTTTATGATCCTTTGATGCTTTAGAGAGTTTGGTTCCTCTTCCTACACCGTCTACGGTAGCGGTTGACATCTTTTTTGGACAGAGAGAACTTAATCAGAGGGAAGCTGGTTCGTCCTTCCTCCAACTGTGATGCTGACTTCCTTCTTTCCCCTCAGTGATGAATGACGAGACGCAGTGATTTACCTTGAATGGGCTTTTACTGAAACTGTATTCTCCAGGTGCGCCGCACCTATAGGTTGTAAGGTAGAGAGAAGAGAAGTTACACATGAATGTCAATGCAAAGCACACGTCAGCTGGTGAAAACCTGCACGGCTACGACCGATTACCCAAGGTGCATTAGCATTTCGGTTCTACAACAATCTCTTCCACAGTGTTTGTCTAGTTCAGGTATCTTTCATTGGACTTACAGAGCCTTGAAGTGTGAAGACCTCTCTGTCCGGGGCACTGCTGAGTTCTGAGTGACCACCGGTGTTTGTTTGAGTCTTTAACCTCAGAATCCGTCATAACAACCCTTGATCCTCATTAAGACGGATTGGAAAACCATAACACGCAGTACCAAATTCCGCTGTTTTATAACAGTAAGCAAAGAGGGCTCAGTGCTCCTTACGTATGTGACCCTCAACTTCCTAAGAAAAGTGAAGGGAGTGATTACGGAGACAGAAACAACAAATAAACTGACCGCTACAGCATTTCGTTAAGGATTAGCCGTGGTGATTGCTGCTGCAGAAATACTGCTGGAAAATCAATTTGTTCATTAAATTGAAAACAACAAGATTTATCAAATGTTGGTCAATGTAAACAACTGTTGGAAATGAACTTTGTATTCTAACTAGGGCTGTCAAAGTTAACAAAATAATAACGCGTTAACGCAAGTTCGTTTTAACGCCACTAATTTCTTTAACGCATTAACGCAATCGATCTTTCGGAGAGTGTAGCGGGCTCAGTTTTAAAGCTAAAGTGAAGATACTGGTATCATATGAAACTAGAACCAACCATGTCATACTAGCTTGTCGCAAAGGAGGCTAAATAACGCTCCAAACTTGGAAAAATATATGGAAGTATACACTACCAGTTGTCACATTGGACTGTGAATGATGTAGAAGTGGCAGCGGGTCAATTACGTCCTGCCAATTATGGATTTATGGATTACAAAACAAACACTGCTGCAGTGATGGTTTATAATCAGCAGTCTTCAAATCCACATTCCGGTAATACAAAAGCTCTAGAGGTCTAATGGTCATCAAAACTACCAAATTTCTTCTTATGTCTATCAGGCATATTGAGAAAGTGCATCCATAGAGGAGCAGTACAGTTGAAACTAACTAACTAACCAGAAGAACAGAAGAAAATATTGTAACAACAAAGATTATTTGAAATACTGTAGCATGAAATCCTCAACGTATTTGCATACTACTGTCATTCGTGCACATTTTTAGATAACAAATGTTTAAACATTTTTTAAATTTACATACAGTAGTGTGCTACACATTTTCAATTCCTCACTACAGCTGTTCCGTGTATAAACATGCAGATTCCTCTCAAATCATATTGACTTTCTCTCATTTTAAACAAGTTTCGGATACTTTTAAGTACTATTGTAGTATTTTCAGTTTCAGTTCCTTTTCCACAGTATCAAAACGTCATTTGAAATTATTCACAGAACAAAATACATTTAAATTATCTGCAAATAAAATACATTTTAATGTATTTTAATGTATGAAACCTATAATAGATCATACGTATATGCCATTTATGTAAAGAATAAACAATAATGGGCCTAATAGCTTTGGGGAACTCCACAAGTAACGTTTAAGAATTTGAATTAAAGGGGACATATAGACATATGCTCATTTTCAGGTCCATTCTTGTATTTTGGGTTTCTACTAGAACATGTTTACATGCTTTAATGTAAAAAAAAAACATTATTTTTCTCATACTGTCTGTCTGAATATACCTGAATTCACCCTCTGTCTGAAACACTCTATGGGAGGGAGTATGCAAAGGTAGTTCTCAAGCCGTGGGTGGAGATACTCAGATGCGGGGTGATATGTTCTAACGAGGCTGCATGTGACGTAGGAAGGGGAGACAAATCTGAATGGCTTGATGAATCACATGTTTTCTGATCTTGGCAGCCCACAAAAAACTGACTGGGTTGTCTTATTTCACAGTTTGTGGCTTGGTAGGCCATCCAGATACCCAAATTTATGTGCACAAGCACTGAGACATTTCCATGATATGTCCCCTTTAAAGTTATTTATCTGAACATATTGATGCCTGTTTTCCTGGTAGCTACTAAACCAGGGGTGTGCAACCCTTCTAGTGCTGTGTGTATACTGTGTTTATTTGTTTAGGCCCTGTACTTGCTCGAATTATGCATTAATATTAGCTTGTGAAACATAAAAAGTTCCCGTTAAAACATCTTTTTATGTCTCGAACAAACCTGCACATCCAGATCCTAACAGACAAGCCCCTGTGTGTTTTATTTTAAGTACTGCCACAGGATGTGGTGTTGTGGTTTGACTCGGGGGAGAATGAAACGGTTAAGGGTCATGATGAGAAAGCGCGTTTCGTCTTGCAGTTCTCCAGATTGTTTGCATGTTTGAATTGGAAACTGCGTAGATCAAGAAACCTGCTTAAAGACTGTTCTTTTTCACAAACATAAGGCTTTGTGATTAGTGGTTACTAAAAGTACTGAATGGATTGTACATAGAGTCTTTTGACAGTTCATTTCGGGTTTCCTCTGCAGCACTTTACATATCACACAGAGTGACATAACGGCACAACGTGGTTGAGAACATGTCGGATTAAGTGTTCGTACTGTAAGTGCTTTAGTTTTACCTTCGGCATTATAGGAAGATTAAATGTAGGCCTATATGCTTTGCTTTCAAAACAATGACAAAAATAAATTCTCAGTCTGCACGTTTGAAAATAAGTAGGACCTCATGTTGTGTCAGTCACGTGTATACGCCGACTACGAAACTTTGGTCCATCATTAAAGTTTTCGGAACATGGTAGATTTTCTGTGAAAAGCCAAAAGAAGGTTGTTTGACCACTCAGAGACACCGTCCAAAATGGCATCTGGTAAACATTCTCTTCGTCTCCCAGCACACACATTTTACGATAAAGAAATAAAAGAATACGGAGATGTAGAATTTAAAGATAGATTGTGGCAGGTGATTCACTGGTTGAGGGGATGCACCCAAAACCGTCTGCTTCTACCCTCCCCCATTCACAACTGGAATTTAAACGGTATTAACTAACTGTAGGCTACAGCACAACAAAGTAGGAAATAACAATAAACACAATTAAAAGAGACAAAAAAAGATTTAACTATGTATACTTCACCTACTTAGGCTATGGTAGAAGCACAAATATCAAGGAAAGACACCACATGCTCGGCTTCAGAAACGTAATGCCACTAATTTCTGGAACGCATTAACGCAACTTGCGATTTTTAGGTTGTAGTGGGCTCAGTTTTAAAGCTAGAGTGAAGATCCTGACATCATATGAAACTAGAAAACCTAAGGAATCCATTGGTACCAACCATGCTAGCTTGTCGTGAAGGAGGCTAAATAATGCTCCAAACTTGTGCTAAATTTTGCAGAGGAAAAACTGGCATGGCAAGACACCTCAAGATATGTGAATGAAAATGGGTTCTCTGGGTACCCACGAGTCTCCCCTTTACAGACATGCCCATTTTATGATAATTAAATGCAGTTTGGAGCAAGTCATAGTTACGTAAGTCAGCACACTGACACACTGACAGCTGTTGTTTCCTGTTTGGCTGCAGTTTGAGCATATCTTGTTATGCTAAATGCAGTACCTGTGAGGGTTTCTGGACAATATTTGTCATTGTTTTGTGTTGTTAATTGATTTCCAATAATAAATATATACATACATTTGCATAAAGCAAGCATATTTGTCCACTCTCATGTTGATAAGAGTATTAAATCTCCCTTTAAGGTACATTTTGAACAGATGAAAAACGTGTGGGTGATTAACTATGGACAATCATACGATTAATCGCAATTAAGTATTATAATTGATTGACAGCCCTAGTAAATACCAATAAATTATTTTGTGAAATAAACAGCTTTTTTGTTTATTTATTTCACTGATAGTTATAATATGTAATAAAAATAATATCAGCCTTGAACTTTAAGGTAAATTTGTTATTTCCGTGGACTTCAATCATTGTTTTATTTGATGGCCTTGCTGCTCTGGCATTAGGACTTTGTGCCTGAGGATGAGGATAGACTAAATAGTAGAAACACCTCTCAGTATAATCCGATACAGTTCAACAGCACCACACACTACCTCCAAAATGACCAGTTGAATCAACACCTTTCGAAAACAGTTTCAACAAAAACCTTCATGAGGGAGGATCTATTCCAGGGCTGTTGTGTTCGACTGCATTAATTTTAGCCAGGTATAGTACTGTATAGTGCATTTAGTCACTCAGGTGAACTCAGGTGAATATTTAAACCTGCAAACTCTCACACGACATGCACACTGCAGACTGCAGCTCTTTTGCATACATGTAAACGATGACAGCCCCGACATTTTACTTTCTTTCTCTCACTGATGGGAAGTGGAGCTGATTTCCTCTTGTGATACTATCATCAGTTCACCTTCTTCCTGAACGACCTGTACGAGCTGTGTGACACTATAATAATGATTCTTTTTATTCACAACAGGAAATATACAACTAGAAACCTACAGCTTAGTGTAATTCATACAGAAACAGGCATACAATTTAAACAAGTGGCTCCATCCTCACTTTATAATAAAGATAGTAGGAAGAAAAGCTTTACTCAGCAGAAATCAATACTTTATGCCTTCTTACCTTAACAGACATGGTCGTACGGTGACAGTGATGAATGCAGGTCAGTGAAATGATTCGCCGATGTTGTGTGATCTGAACTCAATGGCACACTGTGGTGAGATGAGGAGCAAAGTGCTGCAGCAACTATAAAGCATCCTCACCACTTCCTCCCTGTCTCTCTCTCTCTCTCTCTCTCTCTGTCTCTCACACTCCACCTACCTGTTGTATGATTCCTCAGAAGCTATGAGTCACACTGGGTTGTACTTGTTCGTATTGCTTAATAGTAGTCTGTGAGAGACAAATGTTAGCAAGACCAGAGCCTTTATATTAGGGCTGTCAATTAATCACACGGGAGATATTTAGGGAGGTATTTAATACTCCTATCAACATAGTAGTGGGCAAATATGCTTGCTTTATGGAAATATATGTATATATTTATTATTGGAAATCAATTAAAACACAAAATAATGACATATATTTTCCAGAAACCCTCACAGGTACTGCATTTAGCATAAAAAATATGCTCAAACTCAAGCCCAACAGGTAACAACAGCTGTCAGTGTGCTGACTTGACTATGACTTGCCCCAAAACTGCATGTGATTATCATAAAGTGGGCATGTCTGTAAAGGGGAGACTCGTGGGTACCCATAGAACCCATTTTCATTCACATATCTTGAAGTCAGAGGTCAAGGGACCTCTTTGAAAATGGCCATGACAGTTTTTCCTCGCCAAAATTTGGCGCAACTGTGGAGCATTATTTAGCCTCCTTCGTGATGAGCTAGTATGACATAGTTGGTACCAAAGGATTCCTTAGGTTTTCTAGTTTCATATAAAGTATCTTCACTCTAGCTTGAGCCTGGTACAATCTCCGCAAGATCGATTGCGTTAATGCATTAAAGAAATTAGTGGCGTTTAAACAAATTTGCGTGAAAGTCAATTATTAAAATGCTAATGATATTGATGGTAGTATTGTACAGCAGCCTATGGATTTGGTCACATAAATAATGTTTATGATGCTGATGACTACTACTGTACTTTAGGTGTTGAGCAGCCCATGTTATAATGTAGAACTATTTTAGTTTCATTCGTGGCCCAAAGAGGTAAAATGACCCATTATTTCACAAAAAAGCAAAGAATAGTGAAAAGTCCCAAGAATGAATACAGGTGTTTGTGTGTAGTTTTTTTTCCTACCTCAGTAATCATCTCAGGATCCCTCAGATTCATCTTGTGATCCGACCCCTCGGTTGGAAACCACTGGACTAGTAGTAGTTAAAACTAGCTCCACCATGGGCACCTACAACAGTAAAACACTGCTTACACATGATGCATGAACAATTTAATAACGCTACATATGTCAGACATTTTTCCATAGAATGAGAACTTTAACTTTTGATACTGTTACGTGCATTTTACTGAGAGAGACATTTTGAATGCAGGACTTTTTATTTGTGTAGAAGTATTGTTACATATGTCATGGCCCGGTAAATACAGGTAACAAAGGAACGACCCAAACACAGACAAAAGCAGGCAGCCACGATCAGTTCGATGATTAAATGGGGAAGTTGCAAAAACTCACAAGGTCACAAAGCAAGCAGGGGTCAAAACCGGGAAGGCAGTGCGAACAGCCAAATTGCTTTGGGGCTTATTTATTAACTCTTCTGTTTAATTTTCCCTTTTATTTATTAATTTTAAAAATGATTTATTTTTGCATTTATATAAAATAAAAGATAAATTAGGGAATTAATATAAAGATAAATAAAAAAGAAGCAAATTAAAACACTAATATCTATATCTATATCTATGTCACATTTTATCAATTAATTAATGGCTACATTTATTTTGAATATTATTTTTGCTACATTAAATGACATATTTATTTATTTATTTATCGAGTCATTTATTTATTTTGGCAGGTTCCATCCTCCATACTTGAGGAGCCATGAGAGTACTTTGAGAACAAACACGTCAGTGTTTCCCTCTGACCTCTAGGGGGTGCTGTTGCAGCTCTGGCACACCTGCCAAACCTCATCATCCAACTTCATCTTTTCCCATTTACAGTAACACTGACTTAAGGTAATAATCTGTACTCATCTGTTTACTATCTTCCTGTACTCACATAACGCTATTTTCATTTTTCTTCCCTCACTTTGTTCCCTTTGTTGTTCTAGTTCCTTCTTCATTTTGTTGCACCTGCTTTTCTATCGTTATTTACTCCTGAGAACAATTCTCTAGTTCTAAACCTCTCTCACTGTGTTTCCTCTTTTTTTCCCCTCCCCAGCTCTTTGTTGTCTTTCCTCTAAGTGGGACAGAGTTCAGGTTGTTGGAGGTTTGTTTGGGAACACCGGAGGGGACAGGCTGCCTGCAAGTCGGCCGTCAAGACGGTGATTGAGAACATCACATATCAGCTCAGTCCTCCAAGCTTCAACACACGACCTTTGTCACATTTGGCTGCGTGACAGCTGTGAGGGTGCAGAGCTGCTGGGAAGATTTCCTGTACCCCCCTACATATACTTCACTGGGCATAGAACTGTTAGGGTTTGGCATTCAGTCGTCACATCATTAAATGATGTATGTTCAAGTGTTAATTTTTCGGATAAGTTTGGTTTTAATTAGTTATTTGATGCTAGAAAAGGGGGTGAAATGTCATGATTGGCAGCTGTGAGTCTCTCTCGCTGACAAGCTGCGGCCGTGCTCGGCTCGCGAATGGCTTGAGCGGGTTAACTCGATACCGCGGCTCTACCACCTGATCACTACTGAGCAGACTCTGCCTCCAAATGACGTCACAATCTCAAGATGGCAGCTCTTGTATCAGGGATATTTTGGCTTCACGTCTGTACAGTGGGAGGAAGTGGAGACGCGTCGTCCATCTATATATACAGTATATGGTCAAACTAATCAAGTTAAAGCTAGGGTTGGTAATGTTCTTCTAAAACATTGAAACATTTTTTGTTATATTTGTTGAAATTCTCATTACATCCCGACAGCAATTAATAAATCAAATGCTCTGACAAAGAAAAAGAAAAAGAGTTAGGTATCTGTGGCTATTGCAGGATGAATAAACCCATCCAATCATTTCATTCGGCCAGATGTAATGATTGGACGGGCTACCTGCCTGTCTACCTACCTGCGCATACTCTGCCTGTGCATTCATTGCGCGTCAACGGAGTCTTCCACAAGCCTTCTGCTAGCCTTCAGCTGTGACTACTAACAATAGTCATGCTCATTGTTTACGTTTATTATGATTTTGGGGGACTGGCTTTGGAGGGAGGCCTGAAGGGACGGACTGTCAATGTTGCCGACTTGGCGACTTTCTCTCTCCATTTAGGGACTTTTGGAGCTAGTGATGCTAGCTACTTTCAATGGAAAAGAGTTAGCAACACTGCACTGGGTTTTTTGGTTGGATCATTTTTAAAATCTAGCGTACTCTTGCTGGTTTCTCAACATTACCAACCCTAGCTTTAAATGAATTCCACCAAAAACAACAACTGAGTTATAACTCGATTAGATAATGTATTTTTAGGCGGTGAGACTCTCAGCTGTGTGTGTTGACAGTCTGGAGGTTTCTCTGACTTCAGTGTGCGTCTGTTTATCCGGGTGTGTGTGAGCAGTAAGTATCGTCACGAGGCGTTTCACCACCATCGTCAACCACAATATTGTAGAAGTCGGAGCCACAACAAGATGACTCAAGAACAGGAAAGTTTTATTTTTGAACCAGAGGCCTGTTTTGTGGAGGACAACACACATTGACAATAGTTTTCAACACAACCTATAATACAGTTTTTTTGTTGTAAGTGACAACCCAAATGTGTATTTATCTAAATTACACGCACATTTGTTGATTGCGACACATCCTTTTTGTGGCTTTCAGACCAGTTTTACGTTTTCATGGCAGCTTGCAAGTGGATTGCTTCAGAGCGGCTGTGTTGATGCAGCTGTGCTCATCAGACACAGTCGGAGTCTGAATCTGCCCTCAGTGCTGCTGGGAAGCTCTCAGACACCTAGAACAAACACAGAAACAGGTCGCAAATAATTAAAATGCATTATTGTTTAAGCAAAGAAAACTCTAAAACTAATGAACAACATGGCCATAAAATACGACAGCCAGGATCCTCACAAAAACACAATCCAAGCAGCAAACTGAAATCCGTCCACTGGCTGCCAGTGAGCTATAGTTTGACTTTAAGCTGCTTCTCATCCTTTTTTTACGGCCTCCAGACTCCAGAATACATCAGTGAACTCCTCACAGCTTACGTTCCTATAACAGATCACTGTGTTCTGCTGACTGTAACCGTTCCTCGGTCCAGGACTAAAGCCTGCGGTGATGCTGCATTTAGTTCATACGCCTCCGGACTCTGGAACAATCTCCCTGCAGTGCTGAGAATGTGCACCTCACTTGCAACTCAAAACTCATCACGTCAAACTTGCTTTTACCGAGAAACTTTTACTATATTTTACATCACCGTCACTATGTGTTATTTATTTATTAAATAAATCTCTCTTTTTGAAAATCTTTTTCTGTTTTGTCTTCAATGGTGTCGTCTTTTTAGGTATATTTTCCATCTTATGTGAAGCACATTGTATTGCATTGTTTCAGATACAATGTGCAATGTAAATTACATCATTATAATATATAACATGACTCACTACCACCACTAAAATGATTACTTTAAATCATTTTAATAATGGATTCCTCTTTAATGCAAGTGATCATTTTTAACAACATTACAAATACTACAACTACTCCTAATTGTGAACATGTTTTACTTAAAGGTGGTATCCAGAGCATTAATATAACATTAAACAACTATTTGCTATGTAAAGATATAGAGGAGTAATGTCTACCTGAGCAGAGAATGAAGTTGCTCTGTCTCTGTGTGTGTTGTAATCAGCGGCCTGTATTACGAAGTGAGTTTAACATACCCAGGGTATCTTTTCGCTATCTGGCTTAACTAAACCTAACAACCGCGATCCCGCTAAGCGATCCTGTTCAGCATAAGTTATATAATAATAATAATAATAATATTAATAATAATTAAAAAAAATAATAATGTGAGATTGTGCAAGAATTTCCTTTCAGACATTTTTTGACCTTGGTTTCCTTCTGGGAGGTCATGCTTCAGTTTAAAACAGCATTTTACAATAATAGATTTCCTTAAGGATTGAAGTTACAGTTATAAAGTCAGAGAATAAGACGTAAGCATCAAACTCCAACATACCTGTTTCTCCAGGTGGTCAATGTGCCGCAGGCGTCTGTCAATCAGTCTGTCTCGGGCTGAAACCTCTGAGGTCAGACTGGAAAGCCGTCGGGCCTGTTTATTGATGATGACCTACAACACAACAAAGATATCAAACTGTGAGAACAGTCAAACCTGTTACGTCAACCGACAAACGTGTCTACTTCAACATAGAGACAACAGAAAAAATGGCCTTTATATGCCTTTGTGTTGGTGTCACCAAGATAAAGACCTGTTTGTCTGGTCTTTGCTCACCTTTATGGAGCTGATGTCGGGCTGAGTCTGACCCCCTGACCTCGGCTCGGTCAGGCTCTTTACTTTCTGGAGGATCCGGTTCGTCCGGTGCTGCATGGCTCCCTGCTCCGTCTCCAGATCCTCCAGCACTTTCTGCAGATCTCTGGCCGCCCTCCAAAGCCTGTCTCCCCTGGCACTCATTATCTGCAGGTCCTTCCTCACCTTAACAATACAACATCAGATCTCATTATCCATTACCAACTTCTGGAGCTCAATGCATTAATCAATTAATTGATTAGTGGATCATCAGAAAAATAACAAGCGTATTTTTGATAATCAATTAATTGTTTTATTTATAATCAAACAAAAATACCAAACATTCTTTTCTTTTCAGCTTAAAAAGCTGAATATCTTTAGGTTTTCAGAGTGCTGGGTCAGAGAACAGGGTAAGTTTTGAGATTTTTTGCTGTCAGAGTTGCTTTGCAAGATTCTTCCTCACCTGCTTGTGAGTCCGTCCGGCCTGCAAACTCTGCTTACGAAGGCTCTCCAGACTCTTCGTGGTTCTGTCCAGCTCTGCTGCCACCTGATCTCCTCGCTGCTCCAGCTGCTCGGCGTTCTCTGCCACCCCCTGCAGCAGGTGAGCCAGTCCCAGCGAGAGCATCTTCAGCTGGGACACGGGGACCTCGCCGGCCTCCTGTGATGCAGAGGGACCACCTGGTGGAGGGGCACGGTGGGCCCGACAGAGTCCCACCAACAAAACGGACAACTGCAGCGCTCGGCTCACCCTCATGCTCCAGGATTTCATCAAGTGGACAATTCTGCAGGTCTAAAGATCTAGATCCTAAATGTTGAGAGCCCAGAACCAGATCTGATCAACATAACAGATCTGTGGCTTCACACAGTGGCTTCTTAAAAGCTCAGGAGAAGAATCCACATCTGCCGGGCCCCTAGAGTCCTGATGTGTCTCAGATGTTCTCCGAGGAGGTCTGGGGCTCAAGAATGGTGAAGGATAGAGGGATGAGGAGAGGGAGGAGAGACAGACGGAGTCGAGGGGGGAGTTCCCAGACTGACGCATGGACTATAAAATAGGAAAATCAAACCAGCGCTCTGAATATTCTATTTAAAATCATAACCAGAATTGGTCCCACATCACATTATGCACACAAAACATTATTGAAGGATTCCTGTATGAAGGATAAACAAAACTCTCTGTTGCTCATAAATGCTATTCAAGTGCATAATATGAAGCTGCAGGTTTACAGCAGTCAACACTTTGCTGAACTTTGGACCATTCCCTCCTCAGGGAGATGAGCATGTGTTGGATTTATACATGAAAGTAAAGCAAGAGAGACATCTGCTGGTTGTTTGGGGAGCTGCAATCAGCTTCTTTCTTGTTCTGGGAGGGGTATTGTGACATGACAGCTTAAATTCAGTCCTTCCTCCGAGGATAATTGTAAATTTCCCTGATAGTAGTTGCTATGTTGGTATTATCTCTACGTAAATTGGAGCATGTTTAATGGCTGGATGTATTACTTTAATTCTTTGACATCAGACAAGACCCAAGTTGGACTTTTGATCTCAGGAACACTAAAATATAGCTGACAAAATTAACACCAGTACACTTCCTCAACCATGTGCAGCATCTATTTTCAGTCCCGAAAAGGATACATGAATAAGAAAACTAACTGTGTCTGTCTGCAGTTTGGTGCTGGGCAGGTGTACAGTGCTTACAGAGCTTGTTTGCCTCTGGAAACAAGTTTGATGACCATACAGTAAATCAAAATTAAATATAAATGTCCTGCCAATAAAGCTTTGTTGAAGTGAATTGGATAGAGAGAACTGGGGGGACAAAACATGACTTCCTCCACTCAGACTCAGGCTGAATGAGGTGCTTTGTGCCAACGAGGGCCAGACCAACAAACTGTTCTTTGAATTGTTTTGGAGTCGGGGCAGGCCTGATGCACAAATGGCACTATGTCAGCTCATAAAGCCTGATTTATAAAGGAGAGAAAGGCGTCAGTCTCAGCCCACTCCTTCCTGCCATTCAGGATACACACAGAAAGCTGCAGGGAGGCAGCGT
The DNA here is from genome assembly GCA_916701665.1 of Sebastiscus tertius. Classification (NCBI taxonomy): domain Eukaryota; kingdom Metazoa; phylum Chordata; class Actinopteri; order Perciformes; family Sebastidae; genus Sebastiscus; species Sebastiscus tertius. Next base: position 49,903 of record CAKAOH010039314.1, on the reverse strand, counting down.
CACAGTGAGGCTGCGGACCACAATATACAGTAAGTCCACATGCTTTTATCATTTCAATCATTTCTGATAAGGATTAAAGGAGTAAAGGATTTTAGGTAAAAGACATGCATTAGCAAATATTTATATATATATATTTTGTATCGCCATATTTTTCAAAGACAAGGAAAGACAACATTGTTTTCTATGTAGCCACCTGTATATACTAGGGCTGTCAATAGATTCAAATATTTAATCGTGATTAATCGTCATAGTTATCGTGAATTAATCACACATTTTTATCTGTAAAAAATGCACCTTAAAGGAAGATTTCTTAAGTATTTAATAGTCTTATCAACATGGGAGTGGGCAATTAGGTTTGCTTCATGCAAATGTATGTATATATTTATTATTGGAAATCTATTAAAAACACAAAACAATGAGAAATATTGTCCAGAAACCTCACAGGTACTGCATTTAGCATAAAAAATATGCTCACATCATAACATGGCAAACTGCAGCCCAACAGGCAACAACAGCTGTCAGTGTGTCAGTGTGCTGACTTGACTATGACTTGCCCCAAACTGCATGTGATTATCATAAAGTGGGCATGTCTGTAAAGGGGAGACTCGTGGGTACCCATAGAACCCATTTTCATTCACATATCTTGAGGTCAGAGGTCAAGGGACCCCTTTGAAAGTGGCCATGGCAGTTTTTCCTCTGCAAAATTGTGTGTAAGTTTAGAGTGTTATTTAACCTCCTTCCCCATTGAAGAAATTAGTGCCACTAAAACTAATTTGCGTTAACGTGTTATTATCGCGTTAACTTTGACAGCCGTAATAAAAATCAAATCAAATGTGCTCATTCAGTCAAGCGAGTGACACCCTGACATGTCTTCATGGGCTGCTGCATGCCACCAATGCTCCTCTTTAACAACCTGTTAACTTGTGCGCCACGTAAAGTGTGAGAGGCAGCAAGGTAAATAGGAGTCGCGGGGAAGATCGTGTGCTGGAGTTAAGGCCCCTCCAAAAATAATTAATCACCTTTGTCAGTTCGAGAGCCGAGCAGAGCTCACAGATTTAAAAAAAAAAACAGTATCTAATGCCTACTGTGAGAAGGTTTTTACTCTCGTGATGCACCTTTGGACCAATAAACGCAATCTAATGTTGGAGGAACTTTCCAAAGCCGAACTGCAAGTGATTCTGAACTACAAAATGACTTGTGGAGTCTTTTATGACTTTCTGGAGGAAAACATCAAGACCTGCTCTCATCAAACCAGTTTCCAGCAGCAGCAGTTTTCAGCAAACAAGCTCTGACACACCCACTTCACGCTACCTTCCCAGCACCAGACAGCAGACAAAGTTAGCCATTGTTTACGAACACATTTGCCATATTAGCTTTATATAATAATACCTAAAATGTTGCGTTTTCAGCTTGTTCTGCTGCCCCCAAGTGACTAAAAAGTCAAATGATGCAACTTTAAATTAGTAAGCTTTTAAATAGGAAAGTCTTGTTGAATAGCAGGAACAACCCAGATTTGATTTGCACTTTAACCCCCAGATTTCACGAAAAACACCTGATGAAACTGCTTTGTTTCTGGCAGTGATGTTTCAGAGGCATTATGCACAATATGTGGATTAACTTAGTGAGTCAAGGGGCTTCATTTGTGATTTTATAGAGGAAGTGTAGACACATCAATGCTGCTGCAGTTCGGCTAAAAACTTGAGCACATGAATATCTCGTGTGTTCATGCATAAATGCATGTGTATGTCCTGGAGACTAAATATGTTCTAAATATATCCAATTGTGTGTGTCTTAGCTGTGTGTTGAACACGAGAACAATGAGATGGAGGCACAGAGCAGTGAGGCTGGCACGCAGGCATGTATGTATGTGCTGATCACATGATCTCATGCTGCCCGCAGGGGCTGCGCTCAGGTTGGAGCAGTACAGTGTTGGTGGAGAGGAGGGTGAGGCCCTGTTTCCCTGTTGTTTGAGTGCTTAATCATTATTACTGTATTAGTTAGGGCTGTCAATCGATTAAAATGTTTCATTGAGATTAATCGCATGATTGTTCATAGTTAATCGCGATTAAACGCAACATGGGAGTGGGCAAATATGCTTGCTTTATGCAAATATATGTATATGTTATTTATTTATTTCAATTATGCGTCTACATAAAAATGTTATCAATAACACCTTTCAAATTGTGACACACCTGTGATCTGATAGAAGCCCTCATTTATTGTTAAAGTGTGCAGGTGTTCTGGGAATGCTGCAAAACGCATCCAGAAGTTAGATAAGAGCTTTCACTGTTTTTCAAAACTGTCTGGCATAGCTGTGTTTTTACTGAGACCTTCAGCACATGCAAGTATGTGCCAAAAATCTTGTTGGTTTGGCTTGGCTCCGGCGACTGTAGTGCCTGAGAAGATTGCACAGATAAGCCAGTCAAAACAGGGTTTGGCAACAGTCAAAAGAGGCAGCTGTAACTAAAATGGCAAAACAGGCAGGCAAGATTTGCATATTGGGAGCAGGTATGAAGGTGGGTGGGCAGGTCAGGTGATGATCAACTGGTTTCCAACTTTAAACCTCAAAATTAAAGACATTTTAAAAGCGTCAATTCAATTAGACCACCCACGTTAAAATGTACTGTAAATCAGGATAGTTAATCAAGCTCTTAAAAATGCATCAAATGGAGACCGGAAACATGTGGTAGACATGGTTACTATACATGCTGCTTCATATAATCATTTATTATCACTCTAGGGATGACATTTTTACCCATAAATGTATTATTAATGGTGGCATGTGCCGGGGCAACCCAGGAATTTAAACCTGTTCTTCCACCAAGTTGCTCTAATGCTTCTAAAACAACCCCTGAGTCACCAGGCCTCCACCTTTCATAAAGACGCCCACCAAGTCAAGCATGATTTTGACTCGGACTCTCGGGGGTTTGGGGGTCAGAGGTAACGGTGACTGAACAGCTGGTGGGGGGGAGGGTGGTCACATGCCAAAATCACGGTTGGTATGTCCTGCCTCTGTGGATCAAACATGTAAAAACCGAAACCCCGACAAGCAGGATCGAGCGTGTTATTGTAGTGTGATTCCCATTAAGTAAGCTCTGGCGGTCACACGCACCGCTAACCGCTCGGCACACAGCGGGATCGTGTTATAGTTTAGCATGAGCCTGAGCGCGTTGGGCTCACTTTTAGCTTGAGCACGCTCAAACTCTGAACACCATGTCTCCCAGGGATTGAGTAAGAGCTCAGGATTTATTGTGGAAATCATTTATGTGACATGAGAAAGTGGGATGAGTGACAGGTTGAAAAGGCAGCTCTGGAGTGCAGCTATAAATCATAAATCATTACTGATTAGTTGAGATAATTTATGCACTGCTGACATTTCAATAATCTTTAAATCCATACTGCATCTTCACACAAATCAACAATCTGATTGTTAGCCTGCTGAGCTGATTATGTGAAATATCTGATATTTAGCTTCAGGCTTAAACTGATAATATCATTACAAGAAAGAGTTCACTATCAGCGCTGCAGGATCATGTCCTCACATGCAACCTGCATGACATCGGCCATCACCATGCATGCACGCATGTGGTCCTGCATATTAGTCTCTGGATGTGTTTAATATGAGCCTTTTTTAAAAGTTAGGTGTATGCATCCATCACCATAATGTATGCAGTATAAATATAAGACCTGGGACAAACTGCAAATTAACATAATTCGTTTACAGTTTGTTTAAAGGTGCACATGGTGTTGGAGTGTGGTGCACATTAGATGTCAGGTAAGTTGTCTAAAGTACTCATTTCCAGGTTTTAGGACTCATTCCTGTAGCACTGTATTGTGAGTAAGTTAGCATGCTAATGTTATCATTTAGCTCAAAGCACTGCTGTACCTAAGTCTCACAGAGCCGAACCTTTTGTATCCCAGATTGTAAAATACCTAGACAATTAGTAGACTTCCATTGTTAATTGATTGCTTTCATCTTGGTAGGTAGCCTATATACTGAGCTGAACTGGAAACAACCAGCATCAGCCATCACGGCTGACTGTGGCCAACCCGTTCTCACTCCAATATCTAGTTTACCATAACAAACATACTTATTTTAACCCAAACCGCAATCTTTTCCTAAACCTAACCAAGTAATTTTGTTGCCAAAACCTAACCAAGTAAACCTAAAAACTACGTAAACCTACATTGGAAGTTTATTTTGAAAAGACACTGTAAGCATGTAATGAGTGGAAACTGTACGCTTCCTGTGAACACGGAGTGACACGGTGTCCCGGACACATCCACAACTGATGCTAGAGGGGTACCTAGGGCGTCATAGTTTGAAGCAAAGTGCCACTGACCAAGCGTTTGTATTTGACAAGTTGGGAGTGAGAAAGTGTTGGACTGCCGGAGTCAACTGTCACCCAATTCACACCCTGAAATGTCAGCTATAATCTCAGATTCATAACGGCGGGAAATTCAAACAATAGTAGTGAAATATAACTGAAATATGCATTACCAATTTGAAAATAACCCTTACCCTCAGAGAACTGCCTGGAGTAACCTCCTGCCGGGGACATGTGTCTTGTGCTTCTCATTAGGTGGTGTAGGTGGTGCTCCCTTGCACCAAGTTCCCCGTCAGCACCAATAAAAGGCTGTGATGGGAGCCAGGGCCTCGCTGACAGGTCACACTGCCTCTCTTCGCTCTGCAGGAGGAGGCACAGATGGATTTGGCTCGATGATGAAACTGTGGAAGTATTGCTGGTATGTGGCAGCAGTATCATTTGGCATAACAATGCACCTTGTTCTGTTTGTCATTAACTGTTACCCAAACCCTTACCTATCACAAATTCAGTGCTCCGCTTAGGACAATTCTTCCCAAAGAAAAGCTGCTGTGTGCTGGACTTTATCTGAATCTATTACGTCAGGGTTACGGAGGGGCCAGAGAATTCGTCTCTACTGAACTTCAACTCCAAGTAGACACATACGAGCTAGCGGTTTTCACACAAAATATGTGTATTGTTGGAAAAATCACCCGTATTAACATCAACAAGAATCTAACCTACGCTGTTGGACGTTGTAGCTGACATACACCTCTTCATTAATATAACTATGTCAGCGCTATGGTGGCTACAGAAATACCACATGGAGACCGCAAGAATTATGATTGACTGTCTGTGTTTTCTTCTACAAGTTTCCAAGGCCAGAAGAGATTGTTGAAATGTATTGATAAAAAATAGATGAAATAATTTCCAAAATTCACAACATGTTTTTATTTAACAAAATATTCTGCTTCAATCCTCATTTGTTGGCGTTTAGCCTTTCAAAAACAACATTTTCACTGCGGCCAAAACACTGTTCTTCCACTTGATGCACAGAAAGCCACACAGACATTCACGCTTCACTTGAAAACCTCAATAACGGAGCTGTGTATTCCAATATTAATGCAACTTGTTTCAGCACCACGGACAGCTCTGTTCGTTGTGTGTGTGCGCCGCACGCGACATGTTTCAACAGCTGTTTCGCCGCAAATGTTTAGCGCTCTAATACTACTAAATATCAGAGCCATGTCATATACGATCACCAAGCAAGCAAAAATGGCGTACAACGCGTGGTTAAAAAACATAAAAAAACAAGCATATTTGCCCATGCTGATAAGAGTATTAAATGCTTGACAAATGTCCCTTTAAGGTACATTTTGAACAGATAAAAAATGTGCGATTCATTTGCGTTTCATCGCGATTAACTATGGACAATCATGCGATTAAATATCTTAATCGTTAAAATATAATTTTCTGATTTTGACAATCTCTTGGCTGGTAGAGAAGGCCTTGCTGACCCTGACGACCCACCTCTACTCAAAACATAGATTTTCAAAAGAACTATTCCTTTAATGTTTCCATTTTAACCATTTATCTGACTATCCAAAAAATTCCAGGTCTAAATATCCCGCCCTCCTCTATCTAAATAGTAAAAAAGGCATCAAAGAGACAACAGATGGAAGCAGAAAGGGTTTTCTCATTTAGTCCAATCAATGACTGTTTCCGCTTGTGTCCCAGAGTGCCCACACACCTGCCATGAGACTTGCCCACCCAGCAGAGCGAGGGGGTGATTATCATTAGTTACTATCAGAGGAGCACGCTGTCATTTTTTTTTTCAGAGCCAGACTTCCTCGGGCCTCTCTAGAGTTCCTGATATAGGCGTAGTAGTTAATGAGGGAAATACCCAAAGTTAAACCGAGCATGGGAGCCTGAGAGGGGAGAGAAGGGGGTGGGAGGACCAGAGGGAGTGGAACGTGAGAGAAAAAGTAGCAGGAGAAAGGAGAGAGAGAGAGAGATGATGAGAGGAGGGCAGAGTTGTGAGTCTTCCTGGAGGACGAGGGGGTGTCTTTGCTGTTGCTGTGTGTGTCTCTGGCATGATGATTTGGGACAGAAAATAAAAATCACATTGCCAGGGATTACTACACTGCTATGGTGTCGGCTACTGCTACTTCTGGAACCGGAGGAGGACGCCTGTTTTTTTTTTTTGATACAAGGAGAATGTCACACTTTCTTCTGCCTGCTCTGTTTTTTTTTCACACATTTTACTAAGAGAAGAGTTCTTCAAGCTGCCAGTCTGTGGATCACTCTGAAAAACAACACTTTTGAGGCAAGATCAGTGGATTAGTGTGTCGTGTGTATCTGCTGTTTCTGATCAGGTGCAGAGCTTAGTCGACTGCTGAACAGGGAGTCATAGCAATTTGTTCACAGTGGCTAAGTTTTTCACTTGTACAGAGATAATAGGGATGTGTGACAACAACAAAAAAGGTTGGGAATCCCTGCGATAGAGTTTATCTTCAAGCAACAAAACAAGGCAAATTGATCTGTGCAACACATTTGTGTTCTCACAATGATAAACTTTGGATAAACTTTGGGATTTTCATCGAAAATGACTATGGAGGATGGACCCTGCCAAAATTGAAAATCAAAATAAATAAATAAAATTGTGCATTAAATGAAATAAGTTAATAATATTAATCAATATTAATACATGTAGGCATTACTTAATTGATAAAATGTGACATAAATGATATTTCTGTTTTAATTTGCTTCTTTATTTATCTTTGTTTTAATTTCCCTATCCATTTGCTCTTCTATTTAATTTCTCCTTTTATTTTTTTATTTATGTATTTTCATTGACTTTTAAATTTATGCATTTATTTTTTATTTATTTTAAATGTATTTATTAATTATTAAATTGTATTTATTTATTTTAAATTTATTTATTAATTATTAAATTATATTTATTTATTTTAAATATATGTATTAATTATTAAATTGTATTTATTTATTTATGCATGCTTCCCCCCACTATTACATTATTCCCCCCACTATATCTCTGTCTGCCTCTATCGGCCACATGCAACGTTCATTTTCTTGGAGGAGAGAATTTGCACCTGCAGGTTTATCAGATGTTTATCAGAGGTTTTGTAACTTCTCTCCCTTTGTAGTGCAGATGACTGACATTTTGCAATGCTGCCAGCTGAACCCTTCCCTGAGAAATTAAATTAAGTAACGATTAGAAGATTATATTCAACTGTGTTTACTTTTCCTTAGGACTGATGTTAACAGATAAGATAATATCGTAATATAAAATAAAGTTCATTAGAAATATAAAGACTGTTTGATGTTGAGTTGCCTGCGAGTAATTACAATAAATTACATGTTTTGCATGATAATGAAATTCCTGCCATGGCTTGTTTAACGTGCAGGATTTGACACTTCTCTCATCGGCTTTGAATGGCTTTGAACCAGCGGGCCACATGTGGAGACTCTTGACCGCGACATTACTCGGAGGAAACATCTGGCCTCCCTCTTGTGCCTTCTGAGCTGACAGCAGTTCGATCAAACACACTGGCTCAGTTCAGCAGGAACAGGAGTCTAGTCAACACACAGCATTGTGTCATGTATACCAAGCGAATGATCTGTGGTGACACCTCGGGGAGGAAAAGTACCGTGAACATGTGGCGGGACGCTGGAAGTCCGTCAGAGTTGGGGGTGCTGAGAGAAAGTTAGCCTATAAAATTACGTCATAAATGCTGGGTGACATTCATGTTTTTTTTAATGCCTGGGATCATTTATGTCTAATAGTTATTAACAATATTTTACAGTAATTCTCAGGTTTCCCCTCTGGGTTTTTAGAAGGATTCATGAGCAGTGATTGACAGCTGTTGTAGAGATTGCTCTGCTCTGATTGCCCAGTTTTGGTGGCTGGTACTGCTGCCAGGCTGCCTCTGAAGGAGCCCATTAGAGTGAAGACTATACTGACAATGACGACTTCCTGCATTAAAAGTCTGTATTATCTGTTATTTGTTAGTTCTTTGTAAGTATGTAGTCCAAACATTTAATTGTGGTGAGAATTTAAAATTTCAGTTACTGTACTTACATTGAGTGAAGGCCGAGATGTGTAGGTCCTTGAGAGGTAACTTTAAAGCTACCAGTATCATAGGAAACTAAAAAACCTAAAGAATCCATTGGTCCCAACCATGTCTTGCCATCTTATCGGGAAGGAGGCTAAATAACGCTCCAAATATACACTAAAAAAACTGGCATGGCCATTTTCAGACGGGTCTCTTGACCTCTGACCTCAAGATATCTGAATGAAAATGGGTTCAATGGGTACCAACGAGTCTTCCCTTTACAGACACATAAGTCTTGGATGCAGTGACACAAAGTTGGAGCCCAGTTTGTAATTTATTTGGGAAGGTGGTCCTCAGAAATGTTTTTAACAATCAGAAGTGGGCCTCAGGATACAGAAGGTTGAGAACCCCTGTTATAGACTATTGCTACGACATTCCTATGCAATATAACAGTATAACAATATAACAGACGAACCCAAACATATTATTTTTACACACCCTCACTTACCAGGCGTTTAGATAATTGAGCGTGGATGGTTAAAAGTCCACTGGATGACATTTTGGAGATGACTGTTGAGAGTCAAAGTACATATTTAAGGAGCCAAGCAGGATTTAAATCCAAAAAAGTATTCAATTACTGCTTTTCAAATCATCAGAGCTCGACTAGTTATTATTTTTTTAAACGAATGAGGAGAAAATATAAAAAAATATATATAATGACACAATAATGATGCTGTAGCGCGTCATTTCCGCTAGGGGGCGGAAGTCGTTCTAGTCTGCTCTAAATTATCACACGAAGAAGAAGGAACCCGGAACAACAACAACAAAACCGTTTGACAACTTGCTCAGCAACTAAACCATCAAGTTACTCACCAACATGTTGAGCCTGGAGACCTTTGAGAGTCAGATATCAGCTCTGATGGAGACGGTGGTGGAAGCGGCGGTGACGGAGCTCAGCAGACTTCTGGAGGAGTCGTTAATAAGCTCTGTTAATAATATTAATAGTATCTCTGCTGCTCCAGCGACGTTACCTGCTGCTGTAAAGAGCGAAGAGGAGGAGAGCGAAGTGACTCCGGAGGAGATACACCAGCTTTATAAAGCTATAACGGTAACACATGCACACACACACACTGGTATCAAACGTTACAGGTGCATTCAACTAAGCTAAGCATTAGAAAAAGCGTGTTTCCCCATGTTCTTATATGTAATGGCACTAAAAACTGCATTTCCCATCAGCCACCGCGAATCACAAAAGTTAATTGATTCAGTGTGATGAACACATTCAAGTTATGTGTTATAAAAACAAACTTTTTCAACCTCAGACCTAAAAATTGTGTTTTTTGTACTTCTGTCATGTATGTGCCTCTGAAAATCTCTCATTAGCTTCAAACAAAGGTGTATTGCATCCAGGGTCTTAAATTAAGGTTTTTCCTCACCTGCCACTGTGGCAGGTCACTCAATTTTTTTGTCTGCCATTTTTGGAGACGCTTTATATTTGTTAAGACAGTAAATATGGAATATATCATGTAACCTTAAAGCTAGAGCTGGTAATCTTCTTCAAAAACATTGTTTTTGTTATATTTGAATATGTAAAATTCTCATTACACCCGACAGCAATCGATAAATCAAATACTCTGACAAAAAAAGAATGAAATCCAGCATCTGTAGCTGTCGCAGGATTGTAAGCCCGTCCAATCATTTTATTCGGCTTGAATATTCTTAATATAATATTTCTTATTATAAGGAAAATCTACCATGGTGGCAGGTGACTTGAAATTTTCACCTGCCACAGCCAACATTTACCCTGTATTTGGCAGGTGCTAATTTCATTCCCTGGTTGCAGCTGTTTTTGGTGTAGCTGAAAGCAATTATAGCATCATAAACAATTAATAACTTAGGTGAACGTTATAAATAAAGTGCAATAAATCAAAGTAATATTTATTCAGCCTTCACTCAAAACTGTCATTTTTTTTTTTTTTTTTTTTAGTTTATTTGACAGGGACAATGCATAGGCATTGTTACACTTGATTAAAGTGCAACCGATGCAAGGTATATAGGACTTCTAGCCGTAGCTAATTTGCATTCTTTCTTACCCGTGACTTCACAGAACCAGTTTGCATCCCTGATGGAAGCATGGACCAAAGGTGCAGTAGAGAAAATACTGATGATGTTGAAAGTGTCCATGTGTGAAGCTGAGGGTGGTCCTGCTGCAGAGCAGAGGCCTGGGCTGAGTGACGAGACCAAACAGACGAGCGTGAAGCCGAAAGCTGGGCCCAAAAAGCGTAAGTCTGTTAACGGCTTGAGTGATGGAGAGGCTTTTAATGTTCCCATATTGTGCATTTATTATATATATTAAACAAAGTTTTATGTTGTTGTTGTTAAATTACAGAATCAGCATCCAGAAGCTCGCGTCGGAAAAGAAAGAAAATCGAAGGAGGACCCGATTCGGCAAAAACAAAGAAGAATGACCACCTGTATTACCGAGGTATCGGCACCAGCTTCAGTTTTAGTCAGACTTTGAATTCAGTTATATTGAAGATATGTAATGTATTGTTACTGCGTGTTTTGACTTCAACTTTTTGTCCTGCTGCACTATAAGAACTGTTAACACTGCACAGTATAACAGTCATTATAGTTCAGTCATTATATATTCTGTAAAATATTTTTACTTGTAGCTATCTACTTCCCACTTATTTCAAGTCCCCTAATGGAGCTTTTTTTGTTTCAGCTGATGGAGCTACACAAGAGAGTAACCCTGAGCACCCGTCTGAACCTGAAGCCACCTCAGAGCCGGCCTCCGATGCAAGCGAGGAAGATGTCGTCCAGGAGGATACAGACACTTCAACTACCGCTTCCAAAATGAAAACGAAGAAGACCACGGGGCCATTGAAGTGTCCTACTTGTGACAAATCATTTGCTCTGAAGTGTTTGCTGGACAGACACTACCTGACTCACTCCAAACCTCACCTTTGCTCCGAGTGTGGGAAACGTTTCGCCGGACAACGGGGGCTCATCGCACATTCAAGACGTCACACCGGAGAGAAGCCTTACAAATGCTCCGAGTGTGGGACAGAGTTCGCTTACAAGTACACCTTTGGCAGGCACATGCGTCGGCACGGCCTGAAGAAACCGAGCACCCGCACGTGCGCGCTGTGTGAGAATCAGTTCACCGGGGTGTTGGAGCTTCAGCGGCACAGGTGTTGCGCCCTGAAAAAGACGTTTGTCTGCTCGCTTTGCCCGGAGACCTTCGAGTGCAGACAGAGTTTGGCCGATCACGAGAACCTACACTCAGGAGACAGAGATTTCGTCTGCGAAATATGCGGCGAGAGTTTCCTCTCGTCCTCGTCCTTGGCCACTCACCGGGTGACCCACGCGCAAAAGGAAAACTGCTGCGATGTGCTCGGCCTCGGATGCAGCGACTTGAGCGTCCTCAAAAGTCACCTGAGCAAACACACCGGAGAAAAACTTTTCCCCTGCGAGGTTTGCGGTAAAGGCTGCAGTCACCAGAGCGCTCTGAAGCACCACATGCTGACTCACACGGGAGAGAAACCGTACGTCTGCGAGACCTGCGGCAAGCGCTGCGGCCACGCCAGCGCGCTCCAGAACCACATGAGGATCCACACGGGGAAGAAGCCGGGACAGCCGGTCTGCGACGTGTGCGGCAAGAAATTCCGCCGCACGGTCAACCTCAAGTATCACATGAGCGTCCACACGGGGGAGAGGCCGTACGCCTGCGAACAGTGCGACAAAAAGTTCAGCAACCCCAGCAATCTCAAGCTACACATGGCGATTCACTCGGGGGAGAAAATGTACGGCTGCAACATCTGCGGCAGGAGGTTCACTCAGTCCAGCAGCCTCAAGCTGCACAGACGGGTCCACACTGGAGAACAGCCATATTGCTGCGCAGTCTGCGGGAAAGGATTCATACACAGCAGCGATTTCAAGAAACATCAGAGGGTTCACCTGCCAGATGAGCCCGGAGATGGACAGTCTGAGAATACTACTGTGAAAGTCTAAAACATTTCATCACTGATCACATCATGTACTTATACGTTGACATACTGTACACTGGAGATCGGGCTGTGCAATGTGACAATAAACACTGTGAGATACAGTCAATAGTCAAAGATTTTTCAATCCTTTTACAGAGTTGTTGATACCCTGGCTGTGTTAGACCCCTGCAGACTTCACTGCAAGTATAAAATTCACTAGATTGACTAAAAACTTAACACAATAATAACGTGTTAATGCACCAATTTCTTTAACGCATTAACGCAACTTAGGATTTTGATGTTATAGTGGGTTCAGTTTTAAAGCCAGAGTGAAGATGCTGGCATCATATGCAACTAGAAAACATAAGGAATCCATTGGTACCAACTATGTCATACCAGCTTGTTGCAAAGGAGGGTAAATAACGCTCCAAACTTGGGCTAAATTTTACGAGGAAAAACTGGCAAGGCCATTTTCAAAGGTGTCCCTTGACCTCTGACCTCAAGATATGTGAATGAAAATGAGTTCTATGGGTACCCACGAGTCTCCCCTTTACAGACATGCCCACTTTATGATAATCACATGCAGTTTGGGGCAAGTCATTGTCAAGTCAGCACACTGACACACTGACATCTGTTGTTGCCTGTTGGGCTGCAGTTTGCCATGTTATGATTTGAGCATATAAGTAAATGTCATTAAATACAAAACTCGGAGTGATCACATCCATCCAACTCGGTAATGATTAGAACAAAATCCTCCCTCATAAGACTGCGTTTCCCAAGAATCCTCAGTAAAACACCAAAAGATGAATATTCTTGTAGACGGATGATGTGACCCCCTCAATACTTTTCACTTAAATTTTTAATGTTTAGGCTGAATAATCTTCACCTCCTTTCATATTTTATATCTTGATGATGATCATGGACAACCTTTGCTTTGATCATGTGCAGATGATTCAGTTTTGTCAATCAGAAATTGTTGATTCAGTGTGAATCCAACCAAAACTCATCAAGTCATCCACTAGATGGTGGTAGAGGATCAACATACGCAAAACTGCAGTGTTAACATTAAGTTATATACCTATTGCTGCAACAGAATGATACCTCAGAGATGTACGCTATCAACAGGTATGCAAATTGATCCTTTTATTTTTGACACTATCTTCACAAAATATCTTAATATTTTGCACAATTTTTCAAAAGACTGTGAGAGACCTTTGTTGTTCTAAGCTGGCGGCTATGTGAGACTTGTTCTTTGAGTTATCAGAATTTTTTGATGAGTATTTATCATGCTTGCTTTATTAATTGGTCCAGCAGTTAACTTTTACACTCAGAAAGGCATATCACGGAACAATACCCCTCCTTTCCCAGCTTTTCAAGTTGTAAAGTAAAGGGAACAAAGATTAAAAAGAAACACATCACAACAAAAGCAAAACCAGACGAGAAATTGCACAAAAACAGAGACGGCAATTCAAGCAATTGCCAAAATCAATCCAGAATGATCAATTAAAAAATAGGATTTTGTAAGAAACTTTGAAACTGGATTGGATGTGATCAATAGTCATTACCTGTCTCTCTCTTTATACAGTTGCTGCATGAAAAGAATAAAGTCAATTTGAGTTCCAGAAAAATGAAACCTTTGTCCTCGCATAAATGAAAGTGGCTCTGTGGAAAGCTCTGTGGTGCTTGTGGCTGCAGCAACGCCAACTGTTTCCCTGTGTGACTCCGTCTCAGGCTGCACTAAGCAGCTCAAACACATGTAATACCAGTTTATTGCATTTAGTATAACCTTTAGGCCTGCACTGCTTAATGCTGCTAAGAATTCAATGTTTTTACAGAGATTAACCTCCCACTGATACCGAGGTGAAGTTCTCCTTGCAGAAAGTTTGTTTATTAAAATTCCTCATTTAGTTTATTATGAAAACAGTTGAAAATTACCATGTTAAGACCGGGTAGCAAATAAATATACAAGAAATGGTGAGAAACCCTGATTGGCTTGTAAAAGTTACGGTAACCTACCGTTTAATATTATTAATATAAAAAAATAATAATACAACAAATAATATAACACCAAATATCCGCTGCTGTCATTATAGATTATAGTTTACAGCCTTTAATGCACATTTTTAGATTATAATTTACAGCCTTTAATGCACATTTTTAGATTATAATTTACAGTCTTTAAGCACATTTTTAGATTATAATTTACAGTCTTTAAGCACATTTTTAGATTATAATTTACAGTCTTTAAACACATTTTTAGACTATAATTTACAGTCTTTAAGCACATTTTTAGATTATAATTTACAGTCTTTAATGCACATTTTTGCAAATTTTTAGACTATAATATACAGTCTTTAATGCACATTTTTTTGTAATACATATCATCTGTCACCTTATGTACATATTGTTATATGTACATATCTGTCACTGTTTAGCACAGATGTCTTTAGAGAACTGGATACAGTGTTCCAAGTTGGCACCCTATTCATTCCGATGAAAGTTGCTCACTGAGCGCACACGCCCAAAAAGTTTTTCAGGCTTCCTTGGGCTTCTGTGTATTTGGACCCATAGAGCATGTGTTTTATAGAGACTTCCTGCTGGCTTCCCACACACAGAAATGGCATGAAAACTATTTAATGATAATTCATTTCCAGATTTTTTATAATTTTAATGACCTATTTGATCAAATTTTGATAATACAAAGTGCCATTTCAGAGTGTTTGTGACTTCCAGGGGAATTTATTCCGCATTTTACCTTTCATAATCATCATGTGTGGGGAAAAAAACTTTTTGGGCAAGTATAATCGACCATATTGCACCATTGATCTGTTTGCATACAGACAGGAGTTATTGCTTCAGTTCATTTCTGATACGTCAGCAGCTCCGATACCTGCAGACGAACCTGCTGCTGCTGCTTTCCAGATTGACCTCCAGCAGCTTTCATTTCTCGTCCACTCCGGCTCCCTGCGTGTAGTCTAACTGTGATTAATGGAAGACAGTTTCAGGGGTCACTACCCTGACGGTCAGCTGGAGCCGTGCGGTGACAGAGTGTCGCTGACTTCAGAGTGATGAACTGCGGGGGACAGAGAAAAAGGCAATCAGCATGCAGAGGTGCTTTCCTCCTGATCGTTCGATCCAAGGTCCAGATTTAGTCACGCAGGTAATCATACCTTCACTGTCCTGGACTCTGGAGGGACTTGTCTGTAGAGATCAGGGAAGTAAATACTGTTTCTTCTTTTAAAAGACAAACTTTAATAAAGTAGTGTAGTGTTCTTAGAGATTATTTGGTATTTTGCTGTGTTAGCTTATTTACTTGACCACGCTTTAATGTTTTGTTGTCCACTCTGTATTTATGGATGGATGGATGGGTGAATGGTTAGAAGTAGGTATGAGTAAAAGGATGACGGTTGATTGGGTGGATGGATCGATGGATGCGTATAAAGATACATTAATGGATGAATGGAAGGACGGATATATTAATGAATAAATGAATGAATGGTAGAATTGGTGAAAGGATAGATGATCGATGAATCGATGGGTGAATGAATGATGGAAGACTGGGTGGATGGGTGGATGGATGGTTGAATGCTAGGATGGGTAAAAGGGTGAATGGATAGTTAAATGGATGAATGGTAGATGGGTAAAAGGGTAGTTAAATGGAGGGATGGATGGATAAATGTTAGGATGGGTAAAACAGTGGATGGATGGTCGGATGGAGAAATGAATGGCAGAATGGGTAAATGGATGGATGAATGGATGGATGGTTGGTTGGTTGGAGGAATGAATGAATGGATTGATAATGAATGAATGGGTGGGTGGATGGTAGAATAGGTTTTGGTACAAGTATAGATGGATGGTGGTAGAATGGGTAGTTTTTGGGTACAAGTATAGATGGATGGATGGATAATGAATGAATGAAGTAATAATGAGTAGCTGGATGGACGAATGGATTAATGGGTGAAAGAATGGATGGATGGTTGGATGATAATGACATTTTAGAAAAGTGGTTCTTGTGGGTTGTGAGTTTAAAAGACTCATCAGTAATTGGCTCTGATATCAGGTCCAAAATTGGACACTCATCAATGTTTCTTGCTGGCAAAATGGCAGGAATTTCATTAAGCTCCTGGCGTTGATGAGCGTGGGTGTTGGTATATCCAATCCGTGCTTGTTGTGTTGTTAATGGAGTATCATGGTACAACTAGTTAGCCACAGTCACATCAGCAACAGTTGTTATGTGAAGTGCATCAACAACATGCTGTGAATCTTGCATAAGGATCATGATGCAACAACTTGCTAGAATTCAGTTCAATATTGGTTGATTCTTTGCGCTCTTATAACAGTGTTTTGAGTTGAAGCAGGAAGCCGTTTTCAGCAAAAAAGCTCTAAAAAGCCACTGCACACTACCTGGCCAGCACCAAACAACAGTCAGACACAGAGCTGGTGAACATAGTGGAGTTTTAAGCTGCTAAAGAGACATATGTTTCCCTCAGGAGTTGGTGGAGACCAAAAATAGAGCTAAAAGAGAGAGAATATTGGACTTCAATTTGGCAGGTGGCCAAAAACAAGAGTCTGAATGAATGATAATGTTGTTGAAGTTTTGAAGACTCCACATTCATCCAACCATGGCTGGATGGATGAATGGATTAATGGCTGGTTGGGTCTTGTATCTGGAGTGTTGTCACAGGCCACAGAACCAGATCAATGCATGTCACGTGACTGGGCATGTGACTGTGTGAGAGCAGAATGTGATCAATCAATTCAGGGGCTTCAGCTCACTGACATGATGACTCTGACCTTGGATAGACACCATTAATTAAAACTCTGTCGAGCTCTTTATCACTCGCTGCTCCCCCTCATGTGGACGGCCCATCAGTCAGCAGCAGCAGCCGGCTGTCAGCAGCGAGCAGGATAATGTGAGCGTTCAGCGTGCTTACATCACTGCATTATGCAACATTATCAAACATATGTGGGTCGAATTGTAAACAGCAGGCCCAGCTCAGAGCTGAACTGGTGTCAGTGATGATGAGGACAGCTCATGCACAATAAATCCATGCTGAGTCTGCAGGAAGGGAGGAAACTATCACAACAAAACCTCAGTCTGTCTGAAAGCCTGGATGTTTTTCTACACTTGGCTTTTAGTTTATGAACAAAAAAAAGCATAAATGCCTAAAAATAATAACCTTATTTGCACTGGAGCTGTAATTTGTTGGAAAAATAAACAAAAATATAATAACCTTTGCATCAGACAGGTCAGATTGAACCAGACATTGGATCGAAAGATAAGGGACTTGGATTAGGATCATTGGCTGCACCCTGTGACTTTCCAATGAGCAATGTTAGCACGCCTCTCTGGCTTAGGAGCCCTCTAACCCCCTTGGGCCCCTTGGCTCGTGCCTGGTAAGACCCCGTTCCTGTAATCTATCCATGTATTTAAGTAAATAAGTGTTATCTGTAAGGTTTTAGAGCTAGATGGAAGGTACAGATATCACATGAAAGTAGAAAAGGAATCCATTGGTACCAACCATGTCGTGCTAGCTTGTCGGGAGATTAAATAACGCTCCAAAGTTAGGCTAAATTTTGGCGAGGAAAATCTGGCATGGCCATTTTCAAAGGGGTCCCTTGACCTCTGACCTCAAGATATATGAATGTAAATGGGGTCTATGGGTACCAACGAGTCTCCCCTTTACAGACATGCCCACGCAGTTTTTTGAATGCAGTATAAATCTGTTGTTTTCGCCTATTCTAAAATGGTGTATTTGAATATTTCTGCATACTGGGGTCCCTAAACAGTCTTGGAATTACATATTTTGGGTATCACTGTAAAGCTGAGACTCTTGTGGATCCAATGAACCACAACTATGTATGGTTTTTCTAGGTAGATTGACAATAAGCGGGTTTCTGAGCAGTTTCCAGAACAGAAGTGTTCGCCATCCAATTGCCAAAAAATGCAATTCTTACAGAAATCTCCAAATCACATCATGACATTTTCTGTGGTGTTTCTCAAGGTCTCTGTGTCTTAATGTGGCATTTTGGAGGGATTATGGATATTTTTGATCAATTCTCAAGTGGTAAAAAATTGTTAAATCTAGCACCAAATCTGTATAACAAATGGTATCAACCTAAAAATTGCTGCAACAACTTATGAGACATAATAGAGCATGGGAATTTATTTTAATTCAATAATTAATTATTTAATCAATGTTTATTTCTGATTTATGACTAGAACAACTTGACACACAGTGCTGAGCTGCATCTGAAATTAATCTCCAGGTTCCCAGCTTTCAGATGATGTACACCACTTCTATGTGACATCTACAGTTGACCTGCTATCTCCCCCTAAAGACCCCATGTACCCTCCCAAAAAAGACAAAAATGGGTCTGTTGTGGGTCTCAGATCGGTTTGACTCTGATGAAGATGCACGCCGCTTTGAAACGTTAGTCTTCTAATAAAGTTGATTGTCTTAAATCTGTGTGCTCCAGTGTGTTTTGGACCTGGTCTCTGAAGTCTCACCTGTTACAAAATTGTCCTATTCTGTGAGCATCGGACTGACTATTCCTTGTGAAACGATTGTAGCAAGTGAAACCTCCGTTCTTCACATCGTCACTGAACTTTTCTTCGTCTTCTTAAACCCCTTCTCCCTGTTAAAGGGTTTTTTTGGGGGAGTTTTTCCTCATCTGAAGCGATGGTCTAAGGACAGAGGGTGACGCATGCTGTGCAGATTGTGAAGCCCCTTGATGCAAATTTGTGATATTGAGCTGCATAAATAAAATTGACTTGACCTGACTTGAATGCAAACTGAATTTTCATGCATGAGTAAAACCAATAACAGCAGAATGTGGGTGATGAAGCTCTCCAGAATCAATGGTTTTATAGCAAATGTGCAGCAGCGGCAAATGATGCATTAATTTCTCCTGTGGGTCCTCCTGATGAAAGGAGGGCTCATTTTATTGACTGACGGGAAAAGGTCAGAGAGGGGGAACGCCACCCCCAAGCCTTTAAAGATGGAGTGATATTTCTGGTGAAGAAATCAAAACAAGGCCTCCCGACGAAGCCTGTGGGGAACGGACACCCAGCTGCACTATTGACAGGAGAAGAAGAAAAAACGAAGGAGCTCACTCAGAAACGAGAGCCGCAGAGGGATCAAGTCTGACATTCTGGATGTCATTTGGCTGATTTCCCACTTGGTTTTCATTTCCTTCTACCTGTGGAAGAAATTTCATCTATCATATGCACATTAATACAAAAACATTTCTAATGACTGAAGGAAAGTCTCATTACAGATAGAAATCCTGCTGCTGTATTTTTAAAGATGTAATATTAAAGAGGAATGAATATGTGGTGAGTAGGATGTGGCATATAAAACCTGGGTGGGTAAATACAAATCATTGATTTCAACATTTAATTCCCTCAATCTAGTGACCATGTTTCTACAGTGGCCCAGAACAGACACACCAAACACTGGCTCTAGATTTGCATTTTCGCATTTTCGTGTCGGCAATCGTAGTTCTCCTACATGATTGGCACATGGGAGAAGTTTAGCTAGACGCCGCCAGATCGTACACACTGCACCTTTAAAGGAAGGATCATTAATATTAGGGAGCAAATTAGTAACTTGAGGAATCAAATCAAATCAAATAAATATCCCCACGTATCCCCACCTACTTTATACGTTATCTAAAGGGAAATGCATGTCAAATTTAACGGTCACTTAACAGAATGCTTACGTTATAGTTACAGCAGAGGAAATCTGGTTGGTTACAGAACATAACATGATAACACATTAACACAAATTTGTTTTAACGCTACTAATTTCTTTAACGCATTAATGCAACTTGCGACTTTTAGGTTGTAATAGGCTCAGTTTTAAAGCTAGAATAAAGAGACTGATATCATATGAAACTAAAAAAACGAAAGAAAGTGGAGATACTGCCATTATATGAAATTGGTACCAACCATGTTATACTAACTTGTCGCGAAGGAGGTTAAAAAATGCTCCAAACACCAAATTTTGGCGAGGAAAAACTGGCATGGCCATTTTCAAAGGGGTCCCTTGACCTCTGACCTCAAGATATGTGAATGAAAATGGGTTCTATGGGTGTGAGCATATTTCCATGCTAAATGCAGTACTTGTGAGGGTTTCTGGTCAATATTTGTCATAGTTTTGTGTTGTGAATTGATTTCCAATAATAAATATATACATACATTTGCATAAAGCAAGCACAGTTGCCCACTCCCATGTCGATAAGAATATTAAATACATGACAAATCTCCCTGTAAGGTACATTTTGAACAGATAAAAAAAAATGTGTGATTAATTCGCGATTAATGGAAAATCATGCGATTAATCATTATTAAATATTTTAATCAATTGACAGCCCTACATAAAACAACATATTCTTGTATAGTCTCTATAGAAAGGATGAATTCTAGTTCTTCATTCACGCCTGGATAGTTGGTGGCTTTTGTATTTCATATTTCACATGCCATCAATTGACATTATTTTTCCTTTGACAACAGTTTAGCTCTTTTCACGAGCAGCGGTACGTTCAAGGAACTCCAGAAATGCCCCTGCCATAATTTGCTTCTTATATTATCAGTCACCATTTCTTCTCAGGGAGTGAGCAGGTCAGCTTTATGATATCTGTGTTTTGAAGAGGCTTTCAGGGGCCAAAGACAATCCATTTTTTGACCCAGTAAAAGCATTATAATCATACTTGGAGTTACCTGACATTATTTGAAGAGCTCCTTTATAAAGGCAGCTACCACAACCCCTCTGTACTGTAGCTGTAATCTTTGATGCTGATTGACCTTTGATGTTCAGGCCTGTGCCATTCATACATACTACAGCGAGCCTGTACACCTGCATAAATCACAAGCCATTGCTAAAAATAGACAGAAAAATGAAAGCAGGTTTGGCTTTTCGCCCTCAGTGAGCCTCTTGGAAAGCACTCCCATGAGGAGCAGAGGCTCTCAGGATCACCGTCTTCCTCTAAATCACTTCCTAAGACTTGTCTGCATTTATTTAATTATGCTTCTATCTCAACTGTTTGCTCGATTCTTCTTGTCGTTGTTTGTTTCCTCGGCCTCTACTGTTCGATTACTACAGACTCAGTTGATAGAAATGCCTTTTTCTTAATCATACAGTCTTTCAGGTTCATTAGTTTCACCATTTGTAAGCCATATTATTGCATGATATCATATAAAGCTACTTATTTTCTCTGAAAGTCACACTTTCCCTAGAAAGTTCACATTTTTCTTTTCTTTTCGGACTGCATTCACAGCATGAACGTGTAACTTAGTGCGAGCGCATGCGAGTGTGCCTTCATGTGTGACTAATCTACCTGCTCTAATGGCACCATTAGAGTGTTTCATTGGGGCCCAAATAGGCTGAGTCCTGCTCTTAATGGAGGCTGCGCTGCTCTAAACCGAAAGCACAGTCCGGTGGCTGGAGAAGGACATTTCGCTCCAGCAATAATAAGGCATAACAAGATCTGCAAAGTGTTCAAATGGCAAAATCAATAGTAAACTGACACGTTGCCATGGACACGTGGAAGCTGGCGCAGGAGAGTGGAGAGGCGCCGGTAATCTCGCACCGATTGTATTGAAGTTGAGTGTTTGGTACATGGTTTTATCTTCGATGATGGAGCAAGAAAAATGGGTGCGAAGATACTAGGAATATCTGGCCTCGTCAGAAGTAAAAGAACATAGAACTTCACGTTTGTTAAAGATTTAATTCATAACTTAATATGAATATATCAACCCGGTCTCAATCACAATGACTTGAGGCCCCGGGGCTACGAACATTTTGCATGCCCTCCCGTCCCTTCACAATATGCCACGACGACTTTAATTCAGAACCACCTGTTCAACAATCGCCGTTTTCTTTTGTACTAATCAAATTACCACAGCAAACTGTTCAATCTCCCTTCTACTCCTATTTTATTTCTATGGTTGCACCGCTGTATGTATGTGTTACCAAACAGGTGATATGTATTGGTGCTACTTTGTCAAAGGTGTTACATGCAGACACACACGGGAGTTGACTGCACAGGTCTGCTTCCACTCAGCTCTAACAAACAAGACCCATCTTACTGCGAAGAGACTGATACCGTTGACTCTGCCGACGAAGAAAGAATTACAACAAGATGATGAAGAAGCTGTTTCTGTCTGTCAGTTTGACTGTCGGCCAGTTTCAGAGGTGAAAGAGAGTCGCTGGAGAGTGCTGTTTTCTTTCTTTTCCTCGCTCAGAATGTCAGGTACTCCGTTAATGAGAAAAACGTGGATGTCAGAGCCTGAACTCATGGGCACTTTGTGCCCGTCTCCAAGGAAACAATTAAGACTCTCTCTTCATGGACAGCCATAACCCTCACTTTCAGCATGCAGGAAATCTCTCTATTCCTCTTCTCTATAGAGATCATCTATTAGGGATGTTTCGGAGAATCAGAATATGACATTTGGCAGCGCACGACTAATAAGTTCAATAGCCTACAGGTTTCTGTTCTTTTTTCTTTTGTCCTTTTCAAAATGTGTTCAGTATTATTCTGATTTTGAATCCAATGAGAAAAAACATTTGCATTTAAGATAAATCCTTTGTGTTTATGTGTGTTTTCATTGTCATGATAATGCAATTGAAAAATGTAAATTATGGCAACCAGTGTTGTGGAAGTTAAAGTCCTGTTTATTTTCTCATAGATAATGTTAGGTGACTGACAGTTGAAACACTTCAATATGGAGGACAGAACCTGCCAAAATAAAAAATAAATAAGTAAATAAATAAATTCATAAATTAATAAATAAATAAATACATGACTTGATAAATACATAAATATGTCATTAAAATTAAATTAAATTAAATTTTAATTTGCATCTTTATTTATTTATCTTTGTATTAAAGCATCTTGAGATAACTTCTGTTGTGATTTGACGCTATAAAAAATAAATTGAATTGAATTGAATTAATTCCCTTATTTATTTATTTATTTTTTATTTCCCCTTTTATTTATTTATTTATGTATTAATTTCTTATTAATTTTACAATACAATTAATACAATAATAATAATAATAACAATGGATATGACGTCACATTACACAGACTACAACAATAAAAGTGTTAACTTCCACCTCTGCAAAGACTCAAATGAAGAAAATATATCGATTCTGACATTAAAAAATGTATTTAAAAATGATAAAAATAAATAAACCGGGATACATAGATGAATTGACTTTTGTTTTCCCCACCCCTAGTTAACATTATACCTGCTTGAGATCAGCATGTTAGTTTTGTCATTGTGAGCATATTAGCATGCTGATGTTTGCTTATACCACCACTGTGTCTAACTACAGCCTCACAGAGCAGCTAACTTGGCTGTAGACTCTTCGTCTTGTTCTCTGCTGTCCACCGTAGAGTCAGATCCTCCTCTGCTTCATTAGTATCTGCAGGATTCTCCATAGTCGCCATCGACCAGCTGTTCTCTAAAGAACTCAGTAGCCTGGAAAACAGTCAGACAGGAGGGAAAGCCATTTCTTTCCCTTCCTCCCTTGTGTCTTCTCCAAAATCTCTCTCTCTCTCTTTCACACGTACACACATTTTCTTTCTTTCCCTCACACTTTCCATTCATTCTGCGCCATTGTGGGATCTGTCTCAAGGTTATCCCTTAACTGCAGGTGTGTGTATGTGTGTGTGATGCTCAAAGAACCTGTTGTATTGATTTAGACTGCGGGGTGAAGCTGTCAGCAGCCTTGAGTCCTGGTGAACAGCACAGGGACATGCAACTAAAAGGAGCTAGATTTCTGGGTTTTCACTGTATTTATCAAGGTTTTTTTCTGCGGGCTAACACTCTTCAACCACAACACTTCTATTACCTTTTACATTTTGCACATATTAAAATGTCAACCTGTTTAATAATGTTCACTGGAAAGCAGGAATTATTCACTCAAAAAAGCAGGAATGTGTAATTCCTGCAAATAATTCATTACTTAAAGAGCATGACTGACACTTGTTTTTTTCCTCCACAGCACCTGTCTGGCTACTTCAATGAACAGTACACACTGAGGCGGTTATCAGTGAGATAAAAAATTGTGCCGGATCACATGCATGCATCGTTTTCTTGTGAATCCCCCATAAACTTAAGTATGCCTTTCTTGATTTCCTTGTGTGATTCATATGCCATGTATCCTGTACTGACTGCAATGTAGACGCATCCGCGATTTAATGCTACGGTATGAGTTAGTGACGTAGTATAAAAAGCGAGAAAGTACACTTATGGTGGATGGGTCCAGCTTTTAACCAGGCGACCCATGTTCGAGACCGTTGTTGTGTTTTGTTTTGTAAGTTACATCAGTGACGTTTGTCACTCTCTTTTATTGACATTTGTGATGTGTTTTCTGTAGGTGTGTTACGTAGTTTCCGTACATGTTTTACTTAACGTACTTACTTATTTCAAGCCTAGCCGTGCTGTTTTCCCTTTCCATAACTAAGTGGTTTTCTTGTCTGAACCTAAGTTATTAGTTTTCTTGCCTAAACCTAACTGCGTACAAATGACACATGAAAAGGCTAAAATGCGTACTCATGACATACAGAATATCCGCGTAATGTCGTGGTATTTATACGTCTTCCCGTGAGACCGGGTTGGTTAAAACGTTAAGTGCGGAGATAAATACTTTCTTGTGATGTTATAAAATGTCATGTGCAATTCGCTATGGGATATCTGTTGATTTAATATGCTATAATTTCTGTGGCTTTGCTTTGTGATGTAATGTCTTAATTGCTGTTTTTAATATAGTACCTTTAATTCTGTGTCCACAGATACCCTGTGATGTCATGTAAATGTTCATACAAATACACAACATCATGCAACTCAGGTAGCAAATCTCTGTTCTAAACCTCAGTTACAATAAAAAAGAAAAACATAGTCAAAAATACAGTACATGTTACTGTAAAATGAACTGTACTTCCTTCATACAGGTTGTCTCACACTTCTCTGTATGTCCCCGTGGGCCCTGTTGTCCACCCACATGTTTCCATACACTATAAGTGACAAGACAACAGATGCTCCGCTTAGTACTGTCAGTTTTCCTCTACGTAATGTGATGAATGTTTCACCTTTTTTAAACAAATGTGCCAACATCTGAATCACCGCAGCGGTCACCACACAGGCCGCTGTCTAAGTGGATTTATTTGATGTAATCTCTGCTGATTCATGGGGGAGACCGTTTGCCAAGATCAAGTGCTGGACCAGAGCTTTTCAAATTCCCCCTAATAAATTTCTCAGAGAAGTCTGGAAAACGGCTCTGTCGTATATCTTAACCTTTACAAATCCTTCCTTTGCTGCAGACTTTGTCCCCCAAAATACTTAAACAGTGTTGAATTTGCTTTAATTTCCTTTAATGTAAAACACTTTGTCATACTGTTAATGATGTCGACTATAAATAACTTATAATAAATAACTGTAAACATTATTGCCGGGATCAGAATGATTGGTGACTGTCACTTTAATTAAATGATAAAGTGATGATGTATGAGCTTGTGGTTGATACATACAAATGGTTTTCTTACTATTTTATTGCTTGAATTAGTTCACAACATCTCATTCAGTTAATGGCAGAATGTAAATTAGAGGATAATTAATTTATTGCACTGCCACACATCAATTATGTTTGCTCTCATTAGAGCGTTTAAAGCTGAACAGAGAATGAGAAAGTGAGCCGGTACCTTACATCCTTGACTAACTTTTAATGTGTAAAGTTTGAATCTTTTATATTTTTCTTTTTGTCATCATGAATTGCAGGTCAGATGTTTTGTCTAACTGTTATTACAAACTGATGGGGGACACACTGTCCTGCTGCTGTAAATACTAATGAGAGCACCAAATGTGTATTAATCCGCAGCTGAAAATAGTCCCAAACAAATGCACTATTTACTCCTGTTTAAGTAACTTTTGTAAAAAAAAGACAGTGTCCAGCTGTTTTAGGAAAGTATTGAGCCTTTTAAATATAGAATATTGTCCTATAACAGCTAAACAATCTGCCATGGAAGATTAAGGTCTATGGACGGGGCAACATCGCCAGAGTGTCAATGAGGGCAACAAACAGAAGCAGCAAGAAAATCAGACCATATCTGTATTACACCATTACCATATCATCTAAACCACTTCTTTGAAAGTTAAAAGAAAAGAAGTGAATGTTAAAATGAGTACTTCAACTGTGCATATTAAAAGTGCGTTATTTTGATGAGCTACTTCCTGATTTAACTTTGACCTACTCTGTTTACTGGAGTTAGGAACTGTGCTAATTAGTACATTTTTTGTATTGTTTCAAGGCAAGTAAAAATGCCACATAGTTGGTTCCTGTTTCTCAAAAGAATGTTTTCTTTGTTTCACAGTGCTGTGAAATTGAATCCCTCATCTTGGACTCTGGGAACTTGCAATGTGCATTTGCATTTTCTGACATATTATAAAAGAGAATATATATTAATTCAAAATTATTAAGAGTAGATGAATGAATCGATTATGAAAACAATTCATACTTGCAGCCCTGCAATGTAAGCAGTGGGTGTGTTTACCTTTTTTCTCTTTGTACATAATTTGGTTGAAATAATGTGGTGAAACCAAGCAGCAACGCGGAAGTGCCAAAAACTGCAGTTCCTCAAATGGCCACTTTGTTATGCATGTTACATGCCCCTTTATTTCTATGTTCTTACATTTTTTATGTTTATACAAGAGATATAACACCCCAATTTCCCTCCCCCTGGGGATCAATAAAGTATTTCTGATTCTGATTACTTCAGGCGATTACATTCAAGCTTCAAAAATCCTAAAAGTGGTGTTCATTTGTGAAGATTATCTTGCTGAACAAAACGTGTAAGTATCATAAACGTTTGTTTGCCACAGAGTTTATTTTCTGCAATAATCCAAAACCCAATGGAAAAATCCCATTGTTTTTTTTTTCGAGGGAACCCAGGGCGATGCTAACTTCCTGGTTGGCCTACAAAAATACGTCATCCCTGGAGCACTCTATGGGGTAAAGAGTTATCAGCACTGATGCCAAAAATAAAGAAAATAATCCCAGTGTCGTAAAAGTGTTTTTATGACATTGCTACTGAGGTAAAATAATTTCACCGAAGCCTCTTTAAAGACCTCAATTATTTATCCCTATTGGCAGAACTTTATGGAGATTGTTGTATTTATTTTTACACCGAGGCCAGCATGTGGTGAGTGGATTCACGACGATGTTTGCTCTCTCCGTCGTGCCGCTGACTGTCAGGATGGCTTTTGCTAATCCATACATCACAGTGGGACATGGATACGGCTGCTAGCATCAGGAGAGACGGAGTCAGTCCCCCGCCGACTCCGAGATGAGAGATGCAAAGTGATGTTGTCTTGGAATTAAAAGACAAATTGTCGGCGCCTTAGCAGGAGCTGGATAACTCTGTTTAAACAAAACAACGGCGGCACCGTGCGCGCCGGATGATGAGCTGTACGAATAACAGAGGGAGCAGACGAGACATCTATCAAGGACGGTGTCATAACTGGAGAGCTTTTCAGCGATTTGGATGTTTTGTGTGTGTGTTAGTGTGCGAGGAGGCTCTGACAGAGAGAAAGCAGGCCTGCAGTTCATTTTTGGTAATTAATTTTAATTACCAAGCAGACAGGCGTAGTTCTGATAGCAGATGGAGGAGTGTGGTGGCCGCGATTCACTCCAGCGACTCCTCCACTTCCTCCGTCAACACCTCCTCCTCCTCCCTCGTCAACCTGCGGGGTCACGGGGTCGCGGTCGAAGGAGACAGGCGTGAAACGTAAGACGACGCCGTTATACCCCGACGACGACGACGACTCCTCTATGATGTGAAGATGTAATCAACCCCTGACAGCTGCTCAGAAAAAGACAAACAGTGGGTTCTTAAATCTTCATTAGTCAACAGTAAATGAGGTTTGTTTTACAGCGCGACACACGCACTCATACACACACACACATGCGGATAAAAAACACACAGGCTGGCCGCGTGCGTATCCATTACACCTCGACTGAGAACCATGGTAATGGTGTCTATTGATTTCCTTTCTCTCCTCGACTAGTCAAGCATGTAGAGTTTGGATGCTGGGTAATGAAATTACCTTCACTCTGGAGGGAAACGTTACAGCTGGAGCGAGGCCCCTCAGTGAGCGCTCTCGGTAAACACAGCACCTGTTTGCATCGCCTTAATTCACAGCCAACGGCAGAGCTTCCTGTCTCAATCAACTCTCTTTTTTCTCCCCCCTGCTCCCATCAGGGCAGTAATTCATTTATTATTCATCTCATCAGTAGCACTAAATGATGTAAATGACCTTCTCTGAACTGTATGGGAGTCCATTTGGACACTGTCAAACACCATTAGACATTCAGCGCCCGGCTGCTCGAGAGGGTCAACTCTCTTAGCTCAACGCTGACAGATAAAGCGTGACTGGGCTTTGTGCTCACTGATGCAGCCTGTGGCCGCGCAGGTGTGTGTGTTTGTGGGCTTTTAAATGGACTGTATGTCATTTTTTACACATGAAAATGTGTTTTAATCATTTTTTATTGCCAATGTGTGAACAGGTTGTCACCTAACCTGAAAAATGGGACCTTCCGTGACTTTCTGGGCTTCCTCTATCATCCTGTAGACTGCTTTTAATGTGAAAAACCCGGGCCCGTTTTTTCCAGAAAGGACGAAAACTAGTGTTGTGGGAGTGTGTGTGCACGTGGGAAGTGAGTGATGAAGCAAGAGAGAGAGACTGGCGGCGAGTGTATGAGAAAACAAGAGAGAGTGCCGGGCTTTGAAGCAAACTATCGCAGTGGCCGTTGTACTGTCTGTTATTTCTTTATAGCAGACCGTTGCTATGTATAACACACTGTTGCTATGGACGCAGTTCTGATGTTAGACTCTGAGGGATCGTTTTTGTGTCAAATTATTGATTTCTTAAGTAAGTAGCCGTGTAATAAGCGGGATAATGTACCTGTCATTGTTGTGGAATCATATTTATTCCACATTCTCTCTTACATATTGTGGTTTTAGCTGGTTAATGTTGCTAACGTTAATCAACATGATGCCTGTCAGTCCCGTTCAGTCTCGTGTGTGTCGCCTCACTGTTTTGACCGATGCTTGCTCGCGTCTAGTTCCTTTGAACATATCATTAAAGCTTTGGGATGTGATTTCTAATGGAAAGATGAAGGCAGAAATGATAAAGTGGGGTGAGTCAGAACTGAACCTATGACATACATGGTTCAGTATATGCCTCGGGCACTTGAATCAACAGGAATTATGTATGTCTGTGGCTGTGTGTGTGTGCTGTTTTTGTCCCCCCCCTCCTCCCCGAGCTCGCCGCTCTAAGTCAGTAAACACAATGCCGCCTTTAATTAGCTCCGCGGTTCTAATTGATTAAAATTCCCTGCAGCGCAATTATACGATTTCATAGACATGCTTTCCTTTTTCTTTCTCTCTGTCTTTCGACTTTCTGCCTCGCTGCATTTTCAGTTTGTTTTTTTTTTCCCCTGCCCGCCACCTCTCTGTCTGATTTCAGCATTATTTATACCCAGACAGATTAGATAGTCGGTGAGGAAACACTGTTACTCCTCTGCTGGTCATGGCCGTGGTGCTTCTGCAGCATAACAAAGGTTAAAGGTCGGTTTGTGAGCGTCGACCTGAGGCTGAGAGTGAAACTGTTCTCAGTAGGCGTTTCACACTATGCATTCGGAAGAAGTAACGATCCGAACGGTTCAAGGTAAAAAATTAGCGATTCTATGCTTTAACATGATTTTCACGAGTACAAACACAGATCTATTAAGAAAGTTGAAGACGGTGGTTTGGTCTCCAATATGGCATGAAGGCAGGATAGAAGTTTGCAATTGTCCAGAACAAATTCTCAAACCTCTACTGCAGCACAATCCACCACTCCGTTATCCATCTCAGCCTGTTCCAAACAACACATTGTTGCTAGCCAGGTGAACTTTCACCATGTTGTTACATGTAATCCATTCACTTGTGACCAAAGATGGACAGCATGTCTCCACTTCCTCCCACTGTACAAAAGTGAAGCCAAAATATCCCGCATACGGAAGCTGCCTTCTTGAGATTTCAACGTCATTTGGAGCCAGAGTCTGCGTGGTAGTGATCGGGCGGCGGATCCGCGGCTTCGAGGTCATCCGCCCGAACCAATCGTGAGCCGAGCAACTTGCTAGTGAGAGAGACACAGCTGCCAATTATGACTTCTCACCTCCTTTTTATAGCATCAAATAACTAATCAAAACCAAACTTATTTATCTCTGTATGATATATCTGTTTGTATAACATTCCACACCTGATTAACACATTTCATCATTAAGATTTGTATAAATGAAGTTTCATGTGAGTAGGGCATCATCTGTGCTAATGCCAGCCTAGTATATGAACTCTTTGTGTGTGTGTGTGTGTGTATAATCAAGTGTGTTTAACAGCCACCTCATCATGATTCTCTGAGGTACACGCACGAGGCCGGCAGTGCCGCAGCTCTCCGGCCTGGCGTTATTGGGAGGGAAAAGGCCCGTGATGAGAAACCATTTCACTCCATTGAAATAACACTCTTGCAAATTACTCTTTGAACTTGACTACAGGCTTAAGAGCCTCATCACAGAGTCATTGCAGCCAGAATGGCAGAGTAGCAATAAAGCATCCCCGCACACGTCGAGACAGCTCATGAATAACAATGAAGGAGCAGGACACAATCAGGGTGAAGGAGTCTTAAACAATGGGGCAGGGAAGGAAGTCTTCATGTGACTCCTTCATTTGTCTTTTCTGCTCCTCACACATGTACACAGATAATTAACAGAGTCAGCACGCTACTGGCTGAACGCAAAAGGTCAAGAGGTCAGGAGGTCAGGATCAGTGTTGCTCCTGATTTTGTGGGATTAAAAGGTCTTAGATTTGATTTTAGGTGATTTTCTGGACAAAGATAATCAATGGAACATTATTGTAATATTTCATGAAGTCAAGTATTATTTCCTTTTGGAACTGGCCCTGTATTGTGTGCTTATTTTAATGGCAATGATTAGGGACATCAATCAGGTCCCCACAAGGGGGTCCCCATAGCGTTAAGACTTGAGGTTAGTGCATTGATTGGGGTTATGGATGTAGTGGTTGTCAAAGTTCAGGCATGTCTCCAGGGAATTAATGTAAGTCAATGCAACGTCCTCGTAATTGTGAGTGTGCTAAGAAGGGCGGCACAGTGGTGCAGTGCACTGCCGCTTCACAGCAAAAGGGCCGCAAGTTCAAATCCGGTTCTCCTCGTGTTAGCGTGGGTTTGTCTCCGGGTTCTTCAGCTTCCCCCCACAGTCCAAAGACATGCAGGTTAGGTTA
Organism: Sebastiscus tertius; assembly: GCA_916701665.1. NCBI lineage: Eukaryota > Metazoa > Chordata > Actinopteri > Perciformes > Sebastidae > Sebastiscus > Sebastiscus tertius. Next base: position 18,184 of record CAKAOH010039314.1, on the reverse strand, counting down.
ACTGTTGACTCTAAATTGCCCGTAGGTGTGAATGTGAGTGTGAATGGTTGTCTGTCTGTATATGTCACCGCTGTGATAGTCTGGCGACCTGTCCAGGGTGAACTCCACCTTCACCCAATGTCACCTCCTGTGTGTTACATTTCACTTTCACTTTTACAATCAGCTGTTTGTTCGTGTCCGGTGTTCACAACGTCAAGTCACATTTTCACTGTCCAAACGTAGTAATTTTAAGCCCAACCATGTTGTTTCTTCCTAAACCTAACTAAGTGGTTTTGTTGCCTAATCCTAAGCAAGTGGTTTTGTTTAATTCACAACATTAAGGACGTTTTTTTGGTCCGACAAAGCATCAGTATGTGACAAAATGGGATGAGAATGTGTTGGTTTACCGCTGTGACCACCCTCGTCCCATGTCATGTTGCTTTTTCACATGTCGGACTAATTTGCCTAATCTTCACAGGTCTTTAGTTTTCCGCGGTGGAAACACAGACAACAGTGGGCTGAAGGAACCTTTCAGTTCCTTGTATAGTAGTTCCAGGGACTAAAATTACCAGGTGGAAACACGGCTTTAATGTCATGGCAATCCATCCAATAGTTGTTGAGAATATTCACTCAAAACAACAAATGTAAACCTCACGGTGGCGCTAGAAATATAATCAGGGGATCACCAAAGTCCTCTCCGGACCATGGATATCTGTACCAAAGTGGTGGACTGACTGACTGACTGACAGGCCGACATATTGATTTAAATTAATATGCATTGCTATGCATATGTAATCAATTAATCCAATCTATTTTTTAAATACCAAGGTGCAAAGGTCCATCGGACAAATTCTCAGCATCTGCTTTATGATGAATAAATGACAAAGATCACTGAGGCATAACCCCGGAAATGGCCAAAATCCTCAGCAAATATCTTTGATGATTAATGATGAAACTCAAAGGAAATGAAAGTGCTCAGTGACCACTCCCCTTTAAAGCCTCTTTAAGAGACCTGCTTCAACACATTGCATTCCTTTCATACACAGCCCGCATGCTCTCAGACACTTGTTTAAAGCTTTTGATTTTCTACTCTAAATATTGTTTTTGTCAGCGCTCATTGGAGCGGAGTAATTCTAAACACTTAGCTCCTATTGTGGAAGAAGTCGTGTGTTTTCTCCTCATAATCAGAGAAGGATGCTACAGACTGATAATGCTAGATATTTATGTACAGTAGGCTATCTGCCCCAGATGACCTTGTTTTAGGTCAGATGCAGGGGGTGGATAATCTCTTTATCAATCTGCCTGCAGAAACACAGCTGGGCCAGCCGTATCCCAGCATGCCTCAGTTCACATCTTTCTGGCCAAAACCAACTGATTCTGCACGTAGTCAGGAATAACTCAGGCACAGCTTGACATTTGGCATATGGAGAAAAGATATTGGATTTATAATTGAATTAGTGTGGGGAGAAAAAAAAAGTTTTAAGGAACTATTTTGCTGAAACATAATGACTTAGCGCTGCCTCCTCCCGCCTTCTTCCTTTTCATTTGAGATCTCAAAAAAAAAAATCACTAGAGCACTTTATCAAGCGTCGCCTCTGGACATCTTTGTGGTTTCACAAAACTGAATGTGGCGTTATCAAAACAAAAGGTAAGCTTATATTTATTTATTTCTTATTCCAGCTTGACTTTGTAGGCCATGAAAGTAACATTATATATATATTATTATATATTATTATACATATTTATTTTTAATTCATTACTGATATTTTTATTATTTTTGCATTTACCTTTTTTCATATAATTCAATATTTTTTTAGCTGCACAACATGGTTTAAAGTATGTGAACACCTGAACATCCCCCCCCTCATGTCATTGCTGGAAGGGAAAGTTTCCCACCAGATGTTTGAACCTGACTCTCCGTCTCTGTTCCAGTTCATCCCAGAGGTGTTGGATGGGGTCAGGGCTCTGTGTGCAGGCCAGTACACCACACTGACAACACCATATGTTATGGATCTAGCTTTGTGCATGGGGGTATTGACATGTTGAAACAGGAAAGGACCTTGCTGAACTGTTGCCACAAAGGATGAAGCATACTTTTGTCTAAAATATCATTTTAAGCTGTAGCATTAAAATACCACTTTGTTGGAACTAAGGTGACCAAAACAGCCCCAGATCAGAAGTACACAAAATTATAATTTCTTTTTCTTTTTCTGTAAAAAAAATTTTCATCCCAGTTGTTCACATTTAAATTTCAAATATTAAATATTAAACATGTTCAGTATTTACGATCATAATATATCCTGCCGTGTGTGGGGAAATCCCGAGGACAGCCGTTGACGCAGTCACATGGGAAAGAAGCGGAAGGACCACGGCTGTTGTCTGAGCTAATGCAAAATGCAAAGCATAAAGTAGTAGTAATTAAGACCTCAGAAATGGAGGACCAACTTGTTGATTTGTGGCAACAACACAAGTGTTTATTTAACGTGTCTCCGTGACTTCATTCATCCATCCTTTGTGAATTTTCAGTACAAAGTAGTCCTGCCTGTCGTCCGCCATGTTTGGTTACACTAAAGTCACGTTTGATCATGAGAGATTTTGTGAGATTTTAATTTTTTTAGTCGGGACTCTTGTTGTTCATGAATGAATCTGTTAGTGTGTGGTGTGCTGTTTTGACAAAATCGTTGCTCACCACACACTATAGGAACAAAACTGTGAAATTTAACATAACATGACGTGATGTGTGGGGTCTCTCACATTCTCAACATCTGTTAAGATTTGAAAAATCTTTTAGTGTGGGCCAGCCTTAAGGGGAGGGCCACATGTCGCAGAACACATGTTTCAAGACATATGAAAATGAAATGAAAAAAAAATCTGCTCCTTATAACTCATAGAAAAAGTTCAGAATACTCACTAACTCTCAGTGTATGTGACCTGAAGTTTCCATATCCTACATGTGTAAGTTACATACTGGACAACAACTTGGTTAAAAAAGTTGTGATGTCACAAAATTCAGCTCCTTTTCACTGAGATTTAAGGTGAGAAACTTTCCCTCTTCAGCAGATGAATGTGAAAACAGTCTTCCAGTGTCTAACTCTGACTCATACATCATTCTGCACAGTGAAGTTCAAACATCCACGTGAGGAACAATAAGCACATATTTGATTGGAGGGCAGCTTTAAAGGAAAGAATTAGCTTCCTGCAAGAACAAAAATGGGCTATAAATACTTTAACAAGGGGGGAAAAGTTATAATCTCATGGGAAAGGTGACTGGACCGAAAAGTCCAAATTCTCTTAAAAACTACTTTTTGTCTTGGTATTTCATCAGCAGATGGGGGGCCCCCCGAGGGATCGCCGTGTGTGCCTCTGAACGACCTGTAGCATTTCCTAACAGCTTCATTTAGTTCCAGGCATGGTGTCTGGCTGGGTGCCGTAACCTGGCTGGGCCCTTTAGGGCTGCCAAGCGCCACAGCACCAGCCTTATTATTCCCCTCTTGCTCCGACTGTGTAATTTGATCATGTTATTCATAACATTTCAGCTGACGCCTCTCCCTAGAGTTAGCGTGACATTGCTATTTGCAGAGGATAAATGCATTATAGGATGGCCCGGCACTAGGAAATTGAGCATTAATATTTGCTCTTGATGTGATGTATATAAACAGACAGATTTGCAGGCTCTTGGCTCCTCTATTGACAACCCACGAGGGAAGGTGGCTGAGTAGTTGGGGCTGATTTGAGAGACGGGAGATAGGATAATAATAATAACAATTCATGTTTGTGTTTTTATCTACTGGGAAGGAAGCCTGCTGCTTCCCGTCTCGGCAGTTTGCCTCCAGGTGGGGTGGTTGGCAGCTATCAGCGGGGTCCCAGTGGCACATCAGTCGTCACATTGGGCTAATTTCACTCAGAAAGCATGCAGATGCAGCCGGAGAGGGAAAATGCAGATGAAAGCAGCGGTAGAAGGACGGACCACTGGGACCGTCCCTGGGATTCAGTCGGCCCTGGTTAAATCGATGCAACCATTTCCCTCAGAACACCAAAACCTGCGAGGCGCTGAAAGCATTTCTTTTTCTAAGCGGAGAATCCCTCTTTCAAGGCTTCCAATCTCTCTGTGAATCCATTCAAATGCAACAATAAAAGCCAAAATACGTCCCCCATACATAACAGCCCTCCCACAGGCCTATGAGGAATAGAAATCGTTCAGTCCTTGGGGCCCACACACCAGTGTTGCTGGCTGCAATCTACATTTTCCATTTAACACCGCCTCCTGCGATGGAGTCCCTCTGAAAAGTCACAGCGTCGGGTTTGGCCTTGCAGCGCAAATAACGCCGCTTGACACTGAGGTCTATGCTGGGGGGGATGCAGTTTGAAGTGTGTTGGACTGCACGATAGCTTCAAGCCTAAAACTAGCCTGAAATATCCTTTCATCTCTAAACATGGAGAGGGAAATGGAACAGCTGTTGTTATTGTGCTGTCAATGTGGATCCAACTTCAATTTGTGGTATAGAGAGCTGAAAGTTGACTTTGACTTGTGTTTGCATTAGAGCTGCAACGATTAATTGATGAATCAGATAGTCAACTCTGCCTCCTACAAAATCACGTTCCCATACAACTAAACTGCACCCTCATTTACGTTTCAAGGGAAACGTATTTTCTTCGGGATTACGTAGCATGTTCAGTTATGAAACTAGAAAACCTAAGGAATCCATTGGTGCCAACCGTGTCATGCAAGCTTGTTGAGAAGGTGGTTAAATAACGCTCCAAAAAAAACTGGCATGGCCATTTTCAAAGGGGTCCCCTTGACCTCTGACCTCAAGATATCTGAATCTCCTTTAGGATAATCACAGCCTCATGAAACTTTATAACCACACACTAAATACCTAGAGCATTCAGAGGATGAAGGCTTTCCAAGGTAGATTGACAATAAAAGGATTTCTGAGCAATTTCCAGAACAGAAGTGCTCGCCATCCAATTGGCAAAAAATGCAATTCTTGCAGAAATCTCCAAATGTCAAAGGTTTTTGATACCAAATCACAGCATGGCTTTTTCTATGGTGTTCCTCAAGGTCTTGGTGTCTTAATGTGGTATTTTGAAGGGAATATTGATCATATTTTATTAATTCTTGAGTGGTAAAAAAAGGTTAAATTTAGCATCAAATTTGTGTAACAAATGGTATCAACCCAAATATTGCTAACATAATAGAGCAAGGGGATTGCCATCATATACTTCTATCATTATGTTCTAAGTCCTTATACACTTTCACAATTTACTTTAATTATGATTCATGACTGGAACAACTTTACACACAGGGCTGAGCTGCATCTCAAATTAATCTTCAGGTTCCCAGCTTTCAGATGATGTACACCACTTCTATGTGACATCTACCTGCTATCTCCCCCTAAAGACAGTCAAAAACAAAGGTAATCACACTGCAGTTCCATTGTGAGAATATAATTTTTAGGAAAAGTCAATCGACAAAAAAAAATGCAAATAGTTTTGTTATCCATTAATGGTTTTAGTAGTTTTTCAAGCAAAAAATGCGAAACATTCACTGGTCCACGCCTCTCACATGAAGATTTGTTCCTTTTATTTGGCTCACATTGTAAACTGAATGTTGGTCATGTAATGAACTGTTGGTCAAATAAACCAAGCAATTTGAATACATCCCCTTAAGCTGTGGGTTCGCTGCTGGTTTTATAGACAAAGCGGATTATAATGAAAATTATCTTTGATTTTAGTCCTAATTTGCATTTGACTTTTGAACATCTCTGGCTGTTCTGAATATTGCTGCTCTGACTGTTTCTCAGAGATTGAAGCCCACAGATGTCCCGTTTGAAAGAGGTAGCCAGTGGAAGCTTCATATCCTGTGCAGATCTCCACCTGCTGTGCTGACATTCATACATAATATGTTTCCTTACTGGCCTTGGTTTAACCCTGGGTTTATTTCTTTTAAAGTACCTCAAGATGTATTATATGTACTCAGATACATGCCATGTGAAATAGGATTTCTCCACTCCCACCATGTTGTACAAAACCAATACAAAAATGATTGGGGGGGGGGGTCAGAAATGGAGGATGGTATTGTACGTTTTCTTGTGGTATCTGACTTTTTGACTTGACTCTTATGTTTTTTGGCACCTCTTAGCAACCATTGTGCTAAATGCAGTACCTGTGAGGGTTTCTGGACAGTATTTGTCATTGTTTTGTGTTGTTAATTGATTTCCAATAATAGATACATACACACATTTGCATAATGAAGCATATTTGCCCACTCCCATGTTGATAAGAGTGTTGAATACTTGACAAATCTCCCTTTAAGGCACATTTTGTACAGATGAAAAATGTAAGATTAACTAACTATGGACAATTATGCAACATGGCATGTTCTTTTATACCTTCTTTTGGTGATCTATGTGAATAGATGATAAAACCTACTAGTGGGTGTAGTAGGCCCCTATTGACCCACATCTATGGGGCTTATAGCGACTGATAATGCCTATTTAACAGCCTGATAACAGTCTAATTGGCTGTATTTTCAGGTAACATGACTGGGATGGAAAGTAAAGGCTCCTCATAGCCTCTGGTGGACAAGAAATAGAATAATGAGTCTATGAGCGACAAGCTGTTAAAAATAACATTGCTATTGTCAGAAGTTAGAAAAAACAATCTATTTTTGAAAATGATTTTTTTTTGGTATAATAATATGGTTATTCTAGTTCTATTCTGGCTGGGGACTTTTGTCGGACGTCATCTCTCTTGTCCCTGTCACTCTCTACTGTCAGAAAAATAATCTAAAAAAAGAGTATTATGTTTTGGGGCTTTTTGCCTGATTGACAGGTGTTACAAGTTTAAACAGTCAGCCACGGTGGTTGCCACAGCTCCCATCCATCCATCTATCAGTCCATCCATTTTCTGCTGCGCATAGGTCCGGGTCATGGTGGTAGAAGGCTAAACAAAACAGCCCAGTCATCCTCCAGCTCCTCCTGTGGGACCCCAAGGCGCTCCCAGAACAGATAGAATATATAATAGCATCAGCGTGTTCTGGGCCTTCACCGGGGTCTCCTCCCAGTTGGCCTGGTACGCCTCCACAGGGGAGAATCCTAATTAGAAGCCCGATTCACCTCAACAAACTCCTTTCAACAAGAGGGAGAGAGCAGCCGTTCTACTCTGAGCTCCTGACCCTGTCCCTAAGGGTGAGCCCAGAGAAGGAAACTCATTTCAGCCGCTTGTATCTGCAATCTCATTCCTTTGTTCATTACCCAGAGGTCATGACCAAAGGTGAGAGAACGTATATGTACTGGTAAATCGAGACCTTTGTGCGTAGTTCACCACGACGGCACAACGCCCACATTACTACTCATGAACAAGACCCCTAGATACTTTAACACTTGGGGCAGCAACAGCTCAATTGACCCTTCGCTACCCCCGTCAAGCTGTCAGAGCCACCACAGAGCCCACACTGTCACTAACTGCACTCCCTGCGTAAATATCTACTCATTTTTGCAAAAATGAAAAAAGTGATTTCAGAGCGAAGCAGACAGATGGATCTACAATATGTGTTTGGAGGATATGTCAGGATGTCAAACTGACTCAACTGAACCATGGCAATAGCCAAAAATGCATGCAGGGATTGAAATATTATCTATATTTTTTTAATAATAACTAGGGTTATCATTGGATTAAAATATTTAATCACGATTAATCACATGATTGTCCATAGTTAATAGCGATTGATCGCAAATTAATCGCACATTTTTTATCTATTCAAAATGTACCTTAAAGGGAGATTTGTCAAGTATTGAATACTCTTATCAACATGGGAGTGGGCAAATATGCTTGCTTTATGCAAATTAATGTATATATTTATTATTGAAAATCAATTAACAACACAAAACAATGACAAATATTGTCCAGAAACCCTCACAGGTACTGCATTTAGCATAAAAAGATATGCTCAAACTGCAGCCAAACAGGAAACAACAGCTGTCAGTGTGTCAGTGTGCTGACTTACGTAACTATGACTTGCTCCAAACTGCATTTAATTATCATAAAATGGGCATGTCTGTAAAGGGGAGACTCGTGGGTACCCAGAGAACCCATTTTCATTCACATATCTTGAGGTAAAAGGTCAGCGGATTCCTTTGAAAATGGCCGTGCCAGTTTTTCCTTGCCAAAATTTAGCGTAAGTTTGGAGCATTATTTAGCCTCCTTTGTATCTGCACTCTCAGCTTTAAAACTGAACCCACTACAACTTTAAAAATCGCAACCGTTAAAGAAAGTAGTGGTGTTAAAACGAATTTGCGTTAATGCGTTATTATTGCATTATCTTTGACAACCTAAATTATAACACAGAAATAACTAGCTAAAACAGAGCGTTTCAGACAGAGGGTGAAAAGAGCTGCTGTAGCACAGCCGGTATGAGAAAAGTAAAGCGTTTTTTGAATATTAAAGCATGTAAACATATTCTAGTAGAAAGCCGAAATACAACGGATGCACCTGAAAATTAGCATAATAGGTCCTCTTTAATGCATGTATATAGGTCCTGTTTGAGCATGTGTGTGTATTTCAGGCCTGTGTGTGTCTAATGTGTAAAAATAAGTGAACAAATTGAATTTGCCCTCGGGGATCAATAAAAGTGTCTTCCTCTTTCTTTATATTCCGTGTATTTTAACAGTTCATTAACCAGAGACACCAGAGAGCATTAATATATAAGAATATAAGAAGCAGTATAAGAAGTGTTGTGTAACCTGCTGTCAGCCACCTGAATTTGATTTCCCCGTGTGGGTCCTGATGACGCAGGATGACAACCGCCGAACTGTCCAGTCAACGAGTCGCCTGCCGGTCAGTATGACGTCATGATTACAGCTCTTGGTTTGTTTGTAAAAAAGCAATGTGAAGCAGACCAGAGCTAAAAAGGCAAACATGTATCATTTTCCCCTTTGGTACAGACCAAATGAACTGAACTACAGGTGTGAAACAACCTTAAATATATCCCTCCTGCAATCGTTATGTGATGCCACACCCCGGAGTGGTGAGGATCAAGAGTCACACACTGTAATTATGGTCCATCAGCAGGAGGTGATATGTCAGCTCTTGGTTAGGGAAGAGGGGAAAGAAGGAACGAGGAGATTAGAAGCAAGGAGAAGGTGAGGAGGAGAGACAGATATTGGATGTCAGACGGAGCAAGACAGCGGGACGGAAAAGTGGACGGCCGCTGCCACCGCGTAGGAGGGGAAATAAAGAGGCAGGATGGAAAAACTAATAGAGGCATAGGCAGAGGGAAACAAAAGGGGTGAAGAAAACACATTAAGGGAGAAATTACAGAGATGGAGGGATGGAAGCTAGAGGAGGAAGAGTCAAGCCGAGAGCATAATTTGCGAGGCAGAAATGGACCACGGACCACCGTGGAGCTTAATTCCCCCGTTTTACGTCACTGCGAGCTCTCATGAGGCTAACACGTGTACAGCTAGTGTCCAATTTTGTTTGTGAAAAACACATGGAAAGTCAAAGTAAGTGAATTACATGACATGTTTCTTGTCAAATTGTGCGGATGGAGACTGTAATCTAGAGAGGTCCAATGGTAGTTTGCACTTCCTGACTGTCCCCACAGGCTGCAAAATGACCTTAAATTACAGCGAGCTGACCAGCAGGCCTTGAAGTAATTGGCACATGGCAATGCTTTCAACGGCTCTTCTTTATTAAATCGAAACGCTAATGTAACATTACATCGGCTTGTGCCATTAGGCCAGTGAAGCAGCGCTGCCTTTCGCTATCAATGCTAATGGCTCTGTTGCTCATTGGTTTGACAGATCTGCCCATAAATACGGCGCGAGGTCTTGAGCTCCATGTTGCTCTCATTACGTCAGCCAGGTCTTCGGAGTTGTGTAGGATCTAATGGGTCCAAGTGAAGTGTTGTTTAAGCGTTGTTACTTCCCATCACACGCCAGCTGCATCTCTAACAATCCCCCCTTAATACGTCCCACTTGCCTTCCCGCCTTGTTGTTCGGTTGAGTTTCCGTAAACAAGCAGAAGTGAAGGTGGATGGGAGGTGAAAGTCTGCCAGCGGCGATGTTACCCGGCAGGGGAGACATTCTGTGGATGCGAGGCTCGGCCTTTGCGGCGGTGCCTGGGAATTCTCCATATTACAGAAGTCTCAACAACAGAATTCATGCAGGTGATGAGTTGTGTTCACGTCCTTCTGCAGCACCGTGGGGCGCCCAGGCCGCCTGTTATTTACAAAGGGCATGCTCGTCAAACCAAAGACGCTGAAGCTGTCCGGAGGTGCCATGGCACCGCAATCACAAAGTGAGCTGCACAGGTAAATGGATTTCTTAAAGGGGTACAGCGGGAACGCTGAGTGGAGGTTGCTGCGGTCTCAACCAAAAACTTTTTTGTTCTTTTTTTTCCTTCTCGCTTGAAAAACAAACACACATATATAATAGATAAGACAAACTTATTGCATCATTTGTTGTGAAGGAGTTACCTTAACCCTCTGAGATTCAGTTTTAGAGCTAGAGTGTAGGTACAAATAACATAGAAAACCTAAGGAATCCATTGGTACCAATAAGAATCGAGTATTCAACAAAGCCGTGTAATAAAAAACAATAAACATGAGCTAAAAGAGGCAAAAGAGATTGATATAGGTTAGAATTATTTGAGTTTAACATGATGAAAACAAAAGCTGACTGCTCCGAAGGCCTGTTGATCCGAAAATATACACTCTGGAGTTGGAGTTCAGTGACTTTCCAGACTCCCCCATGAGACCAGTGGGATTTCAGAGGCTGTAGCAGGTTCAGTTTTAGAGCTATATGAAGGTACAGATATCACGGAAAACTAGAAAATCTAAGAAATCCATTGGTACCAACTATGTCATGTTAGCTTGTCACAAAGGTGTCTAAATAACGCTCCAAAGTTGGGCTAAATTTTGGCGAGAAAAAACTGGCATGGCCATTTTCACAGGTGTCCCTTGACTTCTGAACTCAAGATATGTGAATGTAAATGGGTTTTATGGGTACCCACGAGTCTCCCCTTTACATGCCCAATTTATGATAATTACATGCAGTTTGGGGGAAAGAAAACAGTTTTTTGCAGTACAAATGTGTTATTTTCGCCTATAGTAACATGGTGTGTTTGAATATTTCTGCATACTGGGGTCCCTAAACAGTCTTGGAATTACATAAATTGGGTATAACTGTAAAGCTGAGACTCTTGTGGATCCAATGAGCCCAATTGTATTCATGTGTGATGATGTTAGTCCTCAAAGTGAATTGGGAATGACCATCGTATACCTCTGTCATTATGTTATAAGCCCTATGCACCTGCTATCTCCCCCTAATGATCCCCTGTACCCCCCGAAAAAAACACAAAAACGGGTCTATTGTGGGTCTCAGAGGGTTAAACTGTGTACTTCTGTCATAATTAGGAACATACTGGCAAAGCAGAGTCATCACTCAAGGCCATTTCACACTGCTGTTGGTTGAAAACTGCATTTGAACTTGAAGTCTCACTCCACTAAAACATATGTTTTGCTTGTTGTTTGGACGTTTGAGCTTCACTGGGCAGAATAATGTACGTGTTGCTTTTGTGACTAGAGGGCTGCTTTCACATTCATCTGCTGAAGGGGGAAGAAGTGAAGACCTACGTGCAGGAACAGGACATTTTGACATCACAGCTAGTTTGGAAGCCAGTCGTTGTCCAGTATGCAACTTATACAAGTGTGATGAGGGGACTTGAAACCTCCAGTGGACGCAGACTGAGAATGGACTTTTCAGTGAAGTAGGAGACATACTAAATAGCAATATTTGCCTGTTCATATTCTGGAGTTTGAGACTTACTTTTCTGATGAAAATAAGGTCAATCAAGTGCTATAGCTTAGTTGAATAATTGGTATATAGTAATATTCTTTAAATATTGTTATTGTAATATGGTTCCATACTTAATTCATGTTTTTTTAAAGCCACCATCATCTCCTCAGTCTTGCCCTGATCACAGTTGCAGGAAATGATGTGTCAGTTTCTCACTCTGTCAGTTCCCCCCTGGGTAACATTAAAGTTTCATCACATGTAATAAGTAGTGATTTCAAAGGGTAATGTCACGTACAGTAAAATAAAAGAAAAAAGCTGAAGGCTTTGTGCCAAAACATCTCATCTCTGAGATCCTCGGACAGTACTTTTGCATAATGATCCCACTTGATCTCGTTTTCAAGTGAGGTTGCAGCAGAAACAGCAGCGAGGGAGGAAAACCATTGATCAGCAACAAAGAAGTGATAGACCTCCATGCGTCACGCCGGGCAGTCTGTAACTGGGCAACAACTGATCTGGGATTTGAATCCAAAACTTCAGTAGCTGCGTATGCCTCGTTCGGATCGAGGTATGACAGGCGATTCAAGGGCAGAGGCTCTGATTGATAGGATCCCATCTCCCCTTTGGCACATTATCAATCTTATATCAAACCAAATTGCCCTCTTCTCAATCTCCATTGAACCATGTGTGTCTATCACCTACTCTATCTGGAACACATGTCGACTGTTAAATTGATCTGTGCAGGCATCACACAGGATTTGTCTGGGCTTCTATCTGTATCTATGCAAACGCTGACTGTGAGCAGGGGGGGAGGAGCAACAACAAGCATTCTGGCCTTGGATGAGCAGCAAACTTGTGTGTTCACAAAACGAAGAATCATTCAGATATTACTTGTAAACGAGTAAATCTGAAAGGAGATTAGCCCTGATCCATGGCAATCTTACAATGCAACATGGTCCTAGGTAACACATAGAGTATTCAGGGCTAACTTTAGCCCAGAGAGCCCGTTCTCACTCCCAATTCGTCAGATACCGGCGTTTGGTCAGCGCTCCTCGGCATTGGAAACCGACGCACGGAGAAGTAGTATTAATAGCGTGACAATCCGCTAAGGGCGGGTGGTTGGTGTGGCGGATGGGTCAAACAAGCACAAGACTATCAACCAGGAGACCGGTGTTCGTGTCCTGTGTGAAACTAAAAGTAACTTATTTTAACTTATTAACTTTTTAACTTTAACTTTTAACTTACTTACTTATTTTAAGCCTAAAACTAACTAAATGGTTTTGTTGCCTAAACCTAACTGTGGCCGTTACTGTAGTTTTGTTGACTAAACATAACCGCAACCATTTCACGGTAACAACATGGCGTTAAATGACATGTGAAAAGCCGTCTCACACCGTTAAGTCTGTGGTGTATAAATGACACTTGCAAAGCCTAAAATGCGTTATCATGACATGCGGAATGTCCTTAAACTGTCATGCGATTTATACACCTTTGCATGTGATCGGGTTGGTTCATCATCGTCATACTAACTTTGTGTAAACATGTCTTTATTTGTCCTACCAAATGGTGTTTAACGTGAATGGGAGCCAATCAGAATGCAATATTTTTATGACAGTAGGGTAAGTGAGGTCATTGGGGGATTCACTCAAGCTCATTAAATTTTTGCTAATAGCACTATATCGTTAACTAGGGATAGGACTCCACCAATAACTTCCGTTTTCTTAAATGAACAAAGTACAACATGTAAATGACATAGCTTTGTTGTTGTTTTAAGTCTGTTTAGTTTTTGTTGGATGCTAGCAGCTTCCCCCTGCTGCCAGTCTTTTTGCTAAGTTAGGCTAAACACATCTTGGACCTACATACTGTATGTCTGTACTTGAACTCTTTGGACTCCGCTCTAGCTCCGCTCTAACTAGCTTTGTTTGAGGGCGTGGCAAACTAGCTTCTAGGCAAAATGTGTTACTTGGTGACATCACCACGTTACGGAAAAAAAGGCGGGGCTTCAATCGAGGCGTTTCAGGCAGTTCAGGAGCAGTGTTTCTGTAGGGGAGAGGAACTCCTTTTGGCGTGGACTTTGTAACTTTGCAGACCTTTTACATGCACAAAAAACTATAAAGGAAAGGGAAAAAGCACAAAAGCATAATAGGTCCCCTTTAAATATATAACTGTATTAAAAGACACTTATTCCAATGTAAGATGTGTATTTAAGAATGTGGAACAATAATTTGATGTGTCAAAAAGTAAATTTGTTGTAGCAAAAAGGATATTCACATTGCAGTTGGCAACATTAACTGTATAGATTCTGGGGAAAAGTGATCTAAAATCCACTTAAAACAATAACATATTGTCAGCAAACTTGAATACATCAAGAGAGCTAAGTTAGAGTCTGTTAGTCTGTTAGAGAAAAAATGTAATCTCTAACATTATATTTCAAATAAACCCACTAACCTTTGCATTTGCATTATTCTGTAACCGACTCTGGTTCTGCGAGGACCTTGAGGCTCCCTTATTGTCTCCATACAGATTGGATTTTGCTACTGTTGGGTAAATTTCTCATATCCGCAAATCTTTTTTTCTTTTCAGCAATAAGAAACAAAAGCCTTTTATTCCCCATTGAGTGTTTTTTTAAATGATTCTTCAGATGTCACAGGTTGTTTTGACATCTAAAAAGGTCACGAAACACGCGTGTGTTTTCCCCCCTTTTGTTTGTTCTTTTTACATGGTTTTTACCCTCGTGGAGAGTGGGTAAAGACAGTGGACACTGCGGTGGTTTTTACCAGCAGTGATTTCCCTTGTGCTTTCAGACCCACAGGAAATGATAGAACTTGACAGCTGCGTCCCGCTGTTTGATTTAATCAACTCAGTGTTTCTGTGTTATATATTGATTCATGTAGCTGACCCATAAAGGTTAATAAAATAACTCTGATCCAAACATCTGATACTGATGTTGGAAAAAAAAAAAAATCCCATGTCCGCACTTTAACAGATTATTACAGTGCAGACGGTGCAGTGACCTTAATGGAAATTGATAGCTGTCTGACTTTAAACACGGAAATTAAATCTTACTGGTTTACCTCAACCAGAACTGACTATGGGTGATTAAAATACAGAGAAAACCACGTTTATAACCACGTCCTTATTAGTAAAATAGTATTTCGGAAACATATTTTTCATCCTTTCGGGTTTTGATTTATTTTAGTATTGTGACAATCAACATGCAGAGACTCACTTCATGTATTTTAAATAGGGCTGTCAATCAATTAAAATATTTACTTGCAATTAATCGCAAATTAATCACACATTTATTATCCATTCAAAATGTACCTTGAAGGGAGATTTGTCAAGTATTTAATACTCTTGTCAACATAGGAGTGGGCAAATATGCTGCTTTATACAAATGTATGTGCATATTTATTATTGGAAATCAATTAAAACACAAAACAATGACAGATATTGCCCAGAAACCCTCACAGGTACTGCATTTAGCATAAAACAATATGCTCAAACTGCAGCCCAACAGGCAACAACAGCTGTCGGTGTGTCAGTGTGCTGACTTGACTATGACTTGCCCCAAACTGCATGTGATTATCATAAAGTGGGCATGTCTGTAAAGGGGAGACTCGTGGGTACCCACAGAACCCATTTACATTCACATATCTTGAGGTCAGAGGTCAAGGGACCCCTTTGAAAATGGCCATGCCAGTTTTTCCCCGCCAAAATTTAGCATAAGTGTGGAGCGTTATTTAACCTTCTTCGCGACAAGCCAGTATGACATGGTTGGTATGGGTTTTCTAGTTTAATATGCCCGGTACAACCTAAAAACCGCAGGTTGTGTTAATGCATTAAAGAAATTAATTCCCATGATACTTGTGTGCTGGTAGGCGGTGCTTGGTATTTCCTCAACTGACCTCAACATGGCTGCCAGGTCACAAACTTTGTCATTTTACAGCTAAACAGTACACTACAAGATGTTTCTGGAAACATTTGAGGTGAGAAATAGGCATTACAGTAACAGAATATTGATTCATATTTGATCAGCGCTGCCGAGATTGACCGTTTGATCGGATATTGTGAGTGATTGACAGCTGCTCAGAGACGGCAGGCTCCAGCTCGGCTCTGATTGGTTGTTTTCCTCCTGTCTGGGAAATCTTGCAGATGCCATTAAGAGCACCGGAGCACACAGAAGGAAGCACATAATTTTGTTTTAAGGATTACCTGTCTCATGCCCTACTGTCAGGATATAGTGCACATTTGATAAAAATAACTTGTTTTAATCATATTTGCTCTATTTCTACCAACTGCTGCTTTAATTAAACACCATTGTGGTTAAAAAAAAACAAGAAAAGAAAAACATTTAATTTTTCACCCCTGTATTTCAGGTCGAAATCTGAAAAAAAAAAAAAAAAATCAAGGATAAATTAGGCTTTTTGCACCTGACAGTGTAAAAGCTCCAATTATATTAATTGGCTGTTTGTTTCACACCCTTCCTCTCATTTGCACAAGATAGAAGGTGGCTGAGTGTCACAGAGTGTTACCTCTAAACGTGCTCAGCTTCAGATTTGTCTAATTGGACACTCCTGGGGACCTTTGAATACACTGCAGACGTGTTATTCTTCTTTGTCTTGTAGAACTGTCTCTCACAGTAGCTATTATCATAAAAAAAATATCCCTGGCTCTTCATGTTTGGTGCTCTTCGATCACTCTGCTGTTTTATTGGCTGATAACTAATTAGGGAAATGGGTTTCTGTGGCACATGCTGAGGGATTTGATTGTTGCCTGAGTGGCTGCTTTATTTGACATTTCATGACAATGTCATCTGACAAAACACATTACAAAAAAAAAGAAGAATAATTCCCTTTGATTTACTTTTCAGTGATTGCTGTCACGGGCTGACATTGTTTTTCTCATTCGTATGTTTTATTCAGCTCTTGTATTGCCTTTTGTGCCGATTGGAATTCTGCCTTTGTTTTATTCTACTGTATGTTTTCACTTTAGAAGACAAAAGCGTACTTGTTTGCAGCGTTTATGCAGTTAAACAATGTCTCAGCACAGATGGAAACATCAGGATGGAAGTCTGACAGTCTTTGAGTCAGCGCTCAGAGTGGACTGACAATCGTCTTTGTGCTAAAATGCCACTGTAGAGCAGGAGGACAATGTCGGAGAATGTATTAGGAATGAAACATATGTGTATTATGTCATAACACAGGGCCGTGGCATATGAGACACCTGACTTTCCTTTTGTCTGTGTAGAATCTAAAGTAGAGCGATGGACAGGAAAAATGAAAGAGGGTTTTTAAGAGGACTATTAAGTGATTTGTAAGGTGAAAAAAGTCTCAATATAGTTTGAAAAATGCTTTGTGCTTCATTACTAAAACTTCTACTGTATAATATGCTTTCAGACCGAACAGGAAGTCAATTTATACCTCGTTTTTAAAAAGAAAATTGCCCACTGGAGTGTTTTTCCTGTATGTGCTACAAATTTCACATGGACCTGACACAACAGGTATTAATGATAAATGGATTTATATAGCGCTTTTCTAGTCTTCTGACCACTCAAAGCACTTTACACTACATGTCAGCACTCACCCATATTCCTACACTGATGGCTGCTAAGGTGCCAACTTTGCCCATCAGGAATCTAAATACTCATTCACACACCGATGGCTTCGGGAGCAATTTGGGGTTAAGTGTCTTGCTCAAGGACACATCGACATGTGACCGGAGCAGCCGGGGATCGAACCACCGACCTTCCGATTGGTGGACGACCTGCTCTACCTTCTGAACCACAGCCGCCCCGTACTAGCGGTATCTGTCTAACAACTCAGACTAAGACTTGAAATATCACCAGGGACTGCAATAGTTTGTAAAAAAAATTGCAGTAAGTAGGCTAAGTATATGCAGTAAATGCATACGTTAAAAATAAATACATATAATAATTTGTATTGTATTTCACTTCATTTGATTTGTTTGAATTCTTGACTTTTTCTTGCATACAGGCACTTCTCACCAGCTGCTGGTACTCTTCTCTGCCCTCTCCATATCAGGTTCTCCTGGAGATTCATAATGGTGATTCATAATGGCGCAGCGCCAGCGTATTTGCGCCACGCCTCATAACCTGTATGAACATAAAAACTATGTGGGGAGCATCTGGACAAGCCAAAGCACAGCACGGGGTTCACGTCCTTTTTGTAAAATAATTGGTGAACTGATTTCAATGTTCAGACGAAGGCTGTGATATGTGTAAATAATAAAATAGTCATTTAACTAGTAATAATAATGAACCAAAATGATGTAAAATTACATAGTTTTAAGTAATTATATTAATACATATATATATATTAATACATATATATTAATATATATTAATATATATTAATTAATAATGTGTATATATGTGTATATATGTA
>CAKAOH010039313.1:0-10171 GCA_916701665.1 Sebastiscus tertius | reverse complement strand
TACAGAAATACAATCAGTAGTTAGTGGCTATAAAACCCAGACTAAGATCCATCTTAGTTTGAAACAGTATCTGCACTAATAGTTCTGCATCAGGAATATAAATCTTTTAGCAGAACATTTAGTCTTCATCCTAAAAGCATCATCATTCATCAGGTCAGCTTACAGTAGAAACAGTCTTTTACCTTGTGTCTGAAGGTCCAGGTTCATGTCTGAAGTCTGGAAGAATACCTTTAGACTGGTCACTCTTCATAGACGGACAGCTGGGTGCTGGAGACTCTGCTCTCTGTCTGGACTGAACTCTGGAAACACCACGATGATTGAACTCATATCACATGAATCCTTGATAAATTCTCTTTTTTAGGCCATTAAGGTAGCTCTAAACACACAAACTACTGCTACTGTCGACAATAAGGAGGGTTAAAAGTTTGTAACCATTCTGTTAGATTAGATTACATCTTTTCTAGGTGACTGACAGCTGTCACAGATACTAAGAGGAAGAGTTTATTCAACGAAGTCTGTTCAATTTTAGTTGGCAAATACATTTGTGTAGAAATCTGAATATAGCAGCTCTCTTACTTTGTGTCTGAGGGTCCAGGTTCATTACTGAAGTGTAGAGGAATATCTTTAGATCATGCTAAACCAAGCCCCCAGGAAGAGCGTCGGGATTTGAAGCAAATTTTTCATATTAAATATAAGGAGCGTTTCAGACAGAGGGTGAATACAGGTATATTCAGGCAGACGGTATGAGAAATAATGTAGCATTGTCAGGGTAAACATAGGCTGGTTCCCTGAACGTTTAACCAACATAACATATTTGCGAGGTCCTGCCAGCAGGCTGTTCGTGACTGAGGGGATAGATGGACTGGTACCACGGGAACATGTCAGAGTCTTCATGTTTTCCGTAGGTCTCACGCTGAGAAGCTATTAGTGTGTCCGTGTGTGGAGGAGGAGCTGAGCCTCGCTCTCGATGAAACACCAACACAGAGAGCAGAGGACAGAAGCAGCGTGTAAAGGACACCAAAACACAGCAGTATAGTTTGGTTTCTGTTCAGTTGGATCAGACGCTGTGAAAAAACACTTATAATGTCGGGAAAACCCTGATTTGTGTTAATTGTATCCACCTTTTGGCAAATTCCACGATATTCCACATTTTACAGTTGATTCCATTTGTATTATCAAATTCATCTCACAGACCCCTACAGAACTCCTTATTCATTTTTACAAACCAACCAGAGGAGTAAACAGGAAGTTATAGAGACTGACAGGTCACTCTCTGATTGTCATCCTGCATCATCAGGACCACGTGGGGAAATCTAATTCTGTGACTGACAGACATTTACGCAGCACTTTAATGCTTCTGATGTGTATATTTGTGTTCTTTGATTAATAAATACTAATAATAATAAACATTATTAGTATTATTAGACTGCAAACCGGCCACATGTTATGATGAATAATAGTACAGACAGGACTTTACATAAGCCCCTTTGCACGCTTTCAGATGATTGGTGTGAATGCATAGTGCAAACGTCAGGGAGCGCACGGACACGTGCATGAGGCGTATTACTGTGAGATTGCTGTCACACTTTTTAATGGAGTTCATGAACTGATAAAGTACACAGAGTCAGATACAAGCACAGCAGTTTTAATAGCTGTTTTTTTTTTATATACATGACCTTAAATACAGATCAATGAGATCACTTCCTGAACAGATTTCACCATCAGCAGATGGATTTATTAGTAGATTAGCTTTTGAAATCATGCTAAAATCACATATCTGCCGGTAGTTGGTTTGCTTGCTTTCACACCAGAATCAAACTGCACCAGAGTTCGCTTGGAAGCGGACCGAGACCAAACTTTAAGGTGGACCAGAGTTCGGTTGTTTGGTCTTCACCAGTGTTTGAATGAGCTTTCACACCAGCCCAGACAAACTGTATTAACCGGGCAAACAGACCTGAGTTTGTTTTAACCGAAACAGAATGTGTCATGAGTGAAAGCAACCTTAGCGACATGTTTCGCTAGCAAGGGAGTAAATAGAGAGAGAGAAAAAAGCACAACAAACCGTAATCTGCTCACGGGAGCAATCAATGATGATTTTCTTCTTTAGTTTAGTTGGTCATATATCACAGCTAGTTAGCAATACAACCCAAAGTTGTACCAAAGTTCAGTATCCCTTTAACTGTGATTAGAAGTTACTGGTGACCCAGACCTTTACCCAGTGATATCTCTGTTAATTTTATTGCTAATGAAAATATTCTGCAACATCTTGGAATATTTAGCTCCTATTTGGTGGCCATTTTGAAAAAATGGCTGCCACAGCACCCAGGGGGCAAATTTGCAGTGCCCTGATATCTATATCTTTTCATAATATATAAACCTACATCTGTGCCAAATGTGTTGCTTCTATCGCAAAATACTCAATTGTTACAAATATTTCAGCTCAGCTGCCCCGCTACCTCTCTGCCTCAGTCTACAGTCTCCATCCTTCTGCTCTGTTATTCATTTACAGGAAACCTTTGACCTTAGAGTTTATCTATGAGGGCGTGTGTGTGTTGCTCACACAGATCAGCTTTTTAACATGACGTATTTGGCATGTTCTGGCTGTGCCAGAGCATTGAACTCTTTTTCTCTTTGTTATAGTTAAGAATGTCTCTTGTTGTTAATGTGATTTTGGTTTGTGTTGGGTTTGGTTACTTTTAGATTATTTTCATTCCAGTGTTTCCTGTTTTATTTTGTAATTCACTCCTCCTGTGTCTTGTCTGGTTTTACTTCCTACCTTTGTTTGTTTTCCCGCCTTTTGTTGATTGTCTGCCCCGCCCTGATTTGTTTCACCTGTGTTTAATCATGTCTTGTATTTAAGCCTGTGTGTTCCCCTCTGTCGGTTCGTTTGTCTCTCCGGCCCTGTCTACCTTGTCCTTCGGTTTGCTTGTTACCTCCTGCCCTGATTCTGGTGTTTCTCGTGTTTCCCTGGTTGGTGATTTTTGGTTTTGTCCTCTGTTTGGTTTTTGTTGTTTGTTTGGATTTGTTCTTTTGTACTTTGTTCCCCTCCCTGCATTTTTGTTTTTCTTGATGCCTGGTGTTTTTTTGTTGTTTCGATTATTTCAGCTTGATTTATTAAAGCTTGCTTTTATTTAAAAACTACCTGTTCTGCCTGTAACTCTGCGTTTGGGTCCCCTTGTAAATTCACAACCCATGACAGTATTTCTGAGAATCTCTTTTGGCTTGAACAGGTTGAATTAAAATGAGTTTTGGTCAAAGATCTCATTTTCATGTTTAAATCAATTTGATTAAAAACTAATGTGCTTTTTCTGTAATATTTCTGTTTGCTTTTTTCAGACACATATGATTGAGATTCTTTTCAACATCTGAAAGAAAAAAATATTGTCTGTTGCATAATACAAAAACTGCAACTGAGTTGCAACTCTTTTTCATAATCCAAACATAGATGGTAGCCAGAGATAACACTTCTTCTTGCTCAATCAGTACAACATGAAGCTGCATTTTGAGGAATATAAATCTTTTATCAGAACATTTTGTCTTCATCCTCAATGCATCATCATCCACCAGGTCAGCTTACAGTAAAAACAGTCTCTTACTTTGACTCTGAGGGTCGAGGTTCATTACTGAAGTTCAGAGGTTGATCTTTGGACCCGTCATTCTTCATAGAGAAACAACCAGAGACTAGAGACTCTGCTCTGTCCTCCTCTTCCTCCACACCATCACTCATCTTCTGATCTGAAGTCAGTCTGAGAGCTGAAACAGGAACACTGACTGTGAGCTCAGAACATTTAACGGAAACAAGTTTGTGCAAGAGTCACAGGCAAGACTGAGAGAACAGGAACACACACACACGCACGCACACGCACACGCGCACGCACACGCACACACACGCTTAAGTCGTATTTGGGGGCGGACATTTTAATACCCCCCCTTAGGGGTCAGCCCTTTCTGAATGGTTTAGAGAGATTCTGGAATGTAGAAAGTAATTTTTTCAGTGCCCAGATTACTAAAATCGGGTGGAATTTTAGTTTAAAACAACTTTTGTTCAATCAGTTATTTTACCTTGAGATTGGGGACGAATAATTTTAATGTCACATTTGGGGTCTTCAGCTATACACAAATACACAGAATGATAAAAGTCACCTTTGGGTGCCTTAATTTCCCATTGGGGACACATGTCACATGTCATTATCTGCACGTATTTTAAGCTATGTTTAGTAAGGAAAACATGTTATGTGAATATGAAATCCATCCTTTGATCGAGTAACACTGTTCTTGAGTAGCTCCTGAGATATCATAAAAAAAAAAACACATTAAACTCAATCAACGTAAGCCCAAAATGACCTCATACTGAAGGAAGATTTTGCTATTTTTTCTTGTGTCTTTGGGAAAATGTCAATGGTTAAAGTGTGTGAGAGAGAGTTATCCTCCTCCTTTTATAACTGTTCTGGCTGCCTCCATCTATAACAGCAAATTGCTGAAAAGGAAGGAAGGACTTCCACACTACTATATAAACCAAGATGAACAGCTTGTTGACACACTGAATCATCAATTCAGATTCTACTGTCAAGACATCAGAATCAGAAACACCAGACAAAATTGCAGATTTGGAGACTGCAACCCATGCTACGGACTTGTCCAACACCCTCCTCTGGCTTGACTAAAAGACAAACGGACTGGACGTATCCCCGCCGCCTCCCGCTACAGACCTGGCCGACACCCTCTCCCGGCACCACAGACAATCCCCACAGGCCTCAGCTTTTACTGTAATAATACATGTATAACTTAGCATAAAGTCAGTGTTCTCATTTGGGGTTTAAATTCTTGCAAGCTTGGAATTCAGTCTTTCAGATGCAACCTGCTGATATTGTCTCTGAACCCAACTGTAAATAATATTTATATCAGATATCATGAATAACAATCACATGCTATCAGTGCATCCCTGCAAAACTGATTAAGACGGCTGGCAAAGAGAAGGATGATGGCTAAAGTTCTGGCCAATCCTTCCCATACCTACATGTCTTATGCAGTGACGCCAACCCAGGTGTGCCCAACCACAACAGTTGTTTCAACAAATTTCTACAGTAAACGCTGGGTATTAAAGCAGATTAAGAGGCAAACTGAATATGTCAGGCATAGTAGCACCACAATGAAAATCTGCCTGTAAATAAACAAGATTTCTGTTTGCGGTTAACTGTTGTTTTAGTAACACAATACATGAACATCATGTACAAACATGCCACAGCTCAAATACATGAACATCATGTAAGCTCAAATACATGAACATCATGTAAGTCCTCTTTACAAAAATAAAAAATATACTCTTTAGTACCTGGAGAACAAAAACAATGACTTGATCGAACAATGGTTCAACCAGACTTACATTTCTGCAGAGGGCCCAAAGAAAACATGATTCCAAAAATATTTAGAACCCAATTGCACCGTTAAAGGGACTATTTGTAACTTTCATAAATGCTTGTTAACAGTGACACCTGTGGCTGTTAAGTCAACGAAAGTCAGCGTCGGGCTTGCGCTTGCTTGCTCTGAATAGACATGAACGAGCATCGCTCAAAACAGTGAGGCCACACACGTCAGCTAAAGCACAATATCACTCTATATTTCAGCTGCTTGGCAGTAATGTTAGCTGACCAGACGAAGGTCTCTCCATGAATCACTGCTGATACTAGTGTTGGCTTTTCCTGCCTCAGCAGGAAAAGCGAGGCGGTGACAGAGCTCCGCAGCGAGACACGTTATCGCCTCCCCGACTGTACCCGGTGGGAGGCGATAACATGTTTCTCTGCGGAGCCCCGTCACTTCACAAGACACAGGAAACCTCTCTTGGTCTGGAGGAGCTGCAGCAGTTATTTCTGCACAAACATCCACTGTACATTCACTAGATATTCTCAGAGCTAAACTAACTCTTCTGCAGTGTGGAGTGAGCGCGCATTCACGTCTAGCGGTGGAGCGAGACAGCGAGGACGTGCACGGTGTGTGTGTGAGTGAAGGCAAGCAGAGGAGACGAGGCTCCGGCCACACGTGAGCGCGCATATGCGAGGCGCATATGTGTCCCGACCCGGTACATTTATACGTTTAAAAAGTTACAAACAGTCCCTTTAATCTACAGTATGTTCAAATAGCCATTATTGAAGGAGAGAAGAAAAACATCAATATAACAGGAGACCCTAAACAAGAGCAATGAGCAAAGAAAATGAGCAAAATGCATAATTTGACATTGAACTGAAAAGCACCAATAGCTATTCCTGAGCACAAGCCTTTCTCTTTAAGGCAGTGATTCGATTTCTGACATAATTTTTCACTCCAGTCCAGTTTCTGTCTTTCAGCGCATAAGGTTCCGCGTTGATACACTGTATGCAGTCATTCTTTTGAGGTACCTTGCATGTGTGGATGAAGCGCATCATGTGTCTTTCAACTGCATGTACCTCCCTGTCTTCCCACTTACGTTTGGAGTTACCTCGGTTGTCTGTGAAGAAAAGAGAGAGGGGGTGTCAATATTGCATTACTCAAAGCATTTTTTGTAATCTACCCAAAACAAAGTTCACAACCTCTTTCTTTTTCAGTTCAATTCACTTTTATATAGCATCAAATCATAACAGAAGTTATCTCGAGACCTTTTTCATATAGTGAAGCTCTAGAACGTACTTATTTGTATTATTTACAGAGACCAAACAACAGATCCCCCATGAGCATGCACTAGTGCAACAGTTGCAAGAAAAAACTCCCCTTTAACGGGTAGAAATCTTGGGCAGAACCAGGCTCTGGGTGGGCGGCCATCTGCCTCGACCACCTTTTAGCACTGCTGTTCAAGGACAACGCCAAGGTCATCCATATGACTGTGGTGCAGATTCTGACATAATGCCCTTCTTTAGGCTAAAACTGGATTGTACTGAACACATTACTGTCACTAGGTAAGGATACATTATTAATCCTATTCATCCTAATCTGTCATATTAGTGATCAGTATGTTTTTAGTATGCCCATTTATCATTTGGTAGCCTCTGTAAGGGCTAAGTATTATTCCGGTGTAGGACCAGGTGTATATTTACCATCTGTAAATGATGTACCTCCCAAAAACAGTTGATCCAGCAGGAGGAACCAAGGAGCAACTAGTCGCAGATACCAACTTTCTCCCGTTAAAGAAGACCTAACCCAAGCTAAAACAATATTTTCCTACCTTTATTGAGAGGAGCTCTGGAAGAAGTGGTCGGAAGAGGCATGGCTGCCTTCGCCTGTTGCCTCATGGCTGCCTTCACCTGTTGCCTCGTGGCTGCCTTCGCCTGTTGCCTCATGGCTGCCTTCGCCTGTTGCCTCATGGTCGTCTTCGCCTGTGGCCTCATGGTCGTCTTCGCCTGTGGCCTCATGGTCGTCTTCGCCTGTTGTCTCATGGTCGTCTTCACCTGTTGCCTCAATGGTCGACTCATCCGGCTCATCCTCATCACTTGACACATCCTGATCTTGTGAGGAATCAACTTTTTCTGAAGAGAAAATATGAGAAGAGAAAAAAAAGGTACAGCCCCAGCAATTGTAGAAATCCAACATGTCTATTCTGAATGGATTGTCCTCATTATTGCAATTGCACAATAATCAAAATAATTTGGTATATAAATGTTTTACATAACATGAACATACACAGCATCTTCTATTGGGAAAAAAATTGAACAATTCTTAATCTGTTTCAATTTGGAGAAATGCAAATGTACAGTTTATTAGGTTAATATGGTTCTTCATGTCTAGACTTAAATTACCAAATACAGCATAAAGGGTACTGTACTGCTATGACAAGTACTGCTATGACAAGTACTGATGATGCATTTCTCATGAGACAATAACCATGGGTTGCCCCAGCATCTGAACTAAATATAATATACCAATATACATTCATACAGTATATCCATACCTTCAGGGTCAATCTCAATGTCATCAAGGGTTTGACCTTTATACTGTGAGAGAGTCCCCTTCTCCACTGCCAAAAGCACTTTGCTCATTTTGGCGAGCTGAAGGGTTCCCTGGGGCAGGCGGTAGTACTGTCTGTGTACGCGGATGTCTCGACCCAGAAAGTCTGCAAATTGGTCTGCTTCATTTTCTTGAAGATTAAGTACCTGAGACATTCTTGCTATGTGCTTTCGGAGCCTTGTTGAGGTTAAGACCTCGGGATGTTTGGCACCACTCTCCCTTGCAAACTTTTTGATGCATTCTCCTCCTCTGTAAGCTGATAATGCTCCTGGTCTACCGAACATGTAGATGTTCTCTTTGGAGACTCCGCACACCTCACGAGTGCCAGCTAGGAGCTCCATAGCTGAGACCATTGATGGTTTTAGGAGCACAGGGACTCCTCTTCCTCGTTTTCCCCTGATTTCTACTCTGGTGAAGAAATCACACATCTTGTTCTCAAGTGGGGTAAGACATACGGCCATGTCCTCATTGAGTTCGGACTTTTTCCTTGCTTCAAAAGTGGCCAACTCCATTCTTGACACCTCTCCTTCTCTTCTTCTGTTGAAAATGATTAGCTGAGCAAGTGTCACTTTGGCAAGTGTTGCATAGTTGTTTGCAGAGGGACACAGTCTCAGTATTCTTTCAGCCATGAGTTTAACATTTTCCATGTGAAAGTCCAAACGTTTGACGTCTTCAGTGAAAGGTATAATCTGTGGTGCATTCCACTTTGACTCTCTCAGAGTAGTGGTTGCGCCTCTGGTAATCAATCCCTTCCATCTAAATTTTTTAATGGTTTTGAATTCTCGAGCAAATTGCACAAGGCTCCAGTCTCTGTTGTCTGTGGACAAGTTATCACTCTCTATAAGCTCAGAGATTGTACCCAGACTGTTGCCAATTTTTAGGCTTAAGGAAGGTGTGCGGAATGTGTTGTTCTCTGGGCTGTACCCAGCCAACTCTCTCACTGCAGATATCGCATGATTGAAATTTGCAGGATTGATGAGTTCCTCTGCCTTCCGGATAGGAGTATTCTTCTGAGCCACTAGAAGTAGTCGCACAAGTTCTCGAAGTCTTTGCCTTATGTAGTCATGTCTGTTCTTTCTTGACCTGTTTAGATCAAACAAGTGTTGTCCAAACTGCAAGAGAAGTTGGTCATTCTGGATAATCTGAGTGACCTCATCAAAGTTCATGCAGGAAATCACACTCTTCAAGCCCTCACTAACATCACGCACAACGGCAGTTTTAAGGGCACATTTGGATCGAACTCGCGTCTTCCCCATGCTGGATTCATCACCAGTTTCTGTCTTCGCTGGGCAGATTTTCATGTGCTTCCACAATGTCTTTTTGGCATAGAGTCCTTGACAATGAAAGCAATGAATAAAATCAATGGCACGTGGGCTTTCTGCTTCAGTATCTTGTTTTTCTAGAGATAAAAGGGGATATCGCAGAGAGGGCAGGGGTTTTTTTGCAACTGGATACAGTGGTGTATCTTCATCAGGCTCAGAGGAACTTCCTGCTTCAGAGTCCGGGGCAAAGTCAGGATCACTATAGTCTGTGTAATCTGACTCATCAAGGGATGTTTCCTTATATGAAGTAGGCTTGGAATAAAAGAAAAAGAAAAAATAGTCGGAGATTCTGTTTAGTAACCTAGGTCATCATTTACTTAACTTGTACAACACTGTGTTGATGCATTGAATTTTTATTGTAAGAACATTATCTGTTAGCTGAGGGATATGGTGTATAAGGTTCAATTTATCCAAGTTTATTTAATGAAAAGCCACGCAATTAAGAGCTTCACATATACATCAAATGTACACTACTGTCATTTAGGGGTTTCATTAAAAACCACAAGTTGACACTGTCTATCATTGTAGACTACTCGTTCATCTATGGTTTTAGCACAGTGCAGTAATAAAGCAAGGGCGATGCATCTACAGCAGATATTGTTGTGGGTAGTTGTTGACAAGTCTCTAAAATGTAAAATGTATGTTAATAGTATATGGTCTATGGTACTCAACCACTGACTGACAACCTCTCTTAGCTATACTGTGCTACTGTGTTAGTTCACTGAACGAGAGTCTGTAGCTGAACTGTAGCTCTCACTCGTTCTTCAGCCCAGTGGTGTACTGTGTACTATGTTGTGTACAGGATGAACAAGAGACTGCTGCCGTTGAGCCATGGTGGCGGTGGCGCACATTTGTTTTGGTCTGAGATGCTGAATCTC
>CAKAOH010039312.1:0-49503 GCA_916701665.1 Sebastiscus tertius | reverse complement strand
GTGCATGGTGCAAGGTCAAAAGGTCAAGCCCCCCGCCTCTCTCAAAACCCAACCAGTCAAGGCAGATGGCAGCCCACCCACAGTCTGGTTCTGCCCAAGGTTTCTATCCGTTAAAGGGAAGCATCCTGAGATAACTTCTGTTAAGATTTAACGCTATATAAAAATAAATTGAATTGAAGAGTGTTGCAGCCCTTTTTTTTTGTAGAACTTAAGGATTCATTCTTCAAAAGTAGTTTTAAAAACTGAAAGTATGATCATGAGTTGACTATGTATAGCTGTAGATCAGTCTTTCATACATACCACATGATGATCTGGACCAGTTTCATGGTTGCCTCATTCAGGGCATCAAAAAATTCCAGGAGGATACGGCCCTTTTCGCCCATCTTCCCGATGACGAGACCAAAC
This sequence comes from Sebastiscus tertius, assembly GCA_916701665.1. Lineage (NCBI taxonomy): Eukaryota > Metazoa > Chordata > Actinopteri > Perciformes > Sebastidae > Sebastiscus > Sebastiscus tertius. The sequence goes on along the minus strand of CAKAOH010039312.1, from coordinate 49,098 downwards.
GCAACACAGAACACGATGAGCCCCAATACGTTGATCCCATCTGAATATGTCCCAGTGATTTTATAGTCCTTGGTTATGTTCTGCCGAGAGAGGAAACAAGGAGGGTATTCATTCAGGTCAGGAAGCAGCTCTCACAACCACGTTAGCTTACTCTAAAGAGCCATTGATGAGCTGCGCAAATGTTTTCTGCAGGATCACCGCCCAGTGACCCGCAGCCACTTATGACTCATTACTTTACTTGTGATGCATTTAGATCAGACGCTGGTTGCCAGGTGCAGAAACACGAAGCGTAAAGTGCAGCAGATGGATCAAAAGGACACGCTGTTGTCATTTAAAGATCAAAGCGCCAACAGTCATGTTAATGGAGGTTCCTAACAGAAGACACTGGTGAACTCTGGTGCAAGTGTAGCTTTGGCAAAACATCAAAAGCATTAAGGTACAATGAACAGAGTAACATGCACACCTACCTCTACTACCGACATGACAGCAGTTGTGAGAGGTGGAATAGTAGTGGTGGTGGTGTTGGTGGTGTTGGCAGAAACCTTCGGAGGCTCCAGCTCTTTGCGAGTGGTCTTGTACTAGAGTGTAATTGGTCACATTTCACAACATCAGAGTTACGTTCACATGGTTATATAGTACATACTCACCAGACCCTGATGTTGGTTTAAACATTGGAAGAAAGTGGAACAGGGATAATGGCTGAGCAAAGCCTCTTACCTGCTGGAAACAAGCCTGCACCAGATTTTCGGGGAACATGTTTCTGTTGATGGCAAAAACAAGATAGTAGGTGAATGAAAGACAGAATATATTGATGTGTACTACACTCATTCCCCAACAGATGGCTCATTTATGTAAGTCAAAATGATTAATATTCATGAAGAAGATGTGGTTAACCTCTATTGAGGCAAGGGAGCTAAAGCATGCCTTCCCAAGGGATGCCAGGGTTTGTCAATATAATTGGCATTTCACTACATGCTGTACATTGTTTTCAACAAAAGCAGTTGTCTTAAATTCAAGAAAGTGAAGGTTGGAAATGTGAACCTCAGAGCTCTGGAATTATGTCCACAGTATGCTACGAACAAAGTACATGTTGGATCAGCTAACAGCACCCGAAAACCCCTTTCTGACAGCTCAATCAACTTTTTTATGTTGAGGTAACTCTTTAGGTTGATGTAACTTTTTGAGTTGATATAACTTTTTAAGTTGATGTAACTTTCTGAGTTGATGTAACTTTTTGAGTTGATGTAACTTTTTAAGTTTACGTAATTTTCTGAGTTGATGTAACTTTTTAAGTTGACATAATTTTCTGAGTTGATGTAACTTTTCAAGTTGATGGAACTTTCTGAGTTGATTGAGTGATTGGCCAGGTGTGCGGAGGTGTAAAAGTTTCAAACTTCTCACTCAAGCTCTCTCTCTTATTCTTCACACAGCTACTTCTGTCACTTTTCATTTGTATAAGTTAGTGTAACACTAAGAATACTTTTGAGAAGAAACTGTCTGAAAGCGTGTGCCTTTCTCCATTTGTACAATTCATCGCATCAACACTATAAAGCCAAAGGATGCAAAGGACGAAGAAGACAGGCTTCTCACCCCACCTTTGATTTTGGACATTCAGAACAAGTATAAACACTTTTGCCTTTTGATGTGATTTGACTGACACATTGCATGAACTAGTTTGTTTGAAGCATAATGACAGAGGTGGCAGATCACTACAAGTCAAGCATTTCAATTTGAAACATTATCAAGGAAAGACCTAAGCTTGTATTCTCTGTCACTTCAACATCTGAAAGAGTGGACAGGTCATGGTTATGACAAATTAGTATCACATGGCTGGGAGGTCACCTGATGAGGTCCAAGAGTGTGTCAACTGTTGTGACGTTGGGTGTGGTGCCGGCTCTGTCAATGTGATCGGCTGTCTGTGAAACTCCCGGTTTGATAGTCATCACCAAAATAATCCCTGCAAAGGATGACACCGCTCAGTATTCTGTGATGACAACTCGACTCATTCAATGGCTTTCATATCAACCACCACGTTGACATGACAGCATTTCAAATCAAATTATATTTATTTCTATAGCACATTTCAAACAACATGAGCTGAACAAAGTGCTTCACAAACAAAGACAGAATAAAGCAGGTCAACAGAGTAGACAAAAACTATTAAACAGCCATTTAGTAGTGGCAAATCAAGTACATTCAAAAGTGACTTAAAGCAACCGAAATAAACGGGAGAAAATTACATTATTATAATTATTAAATAGAGTGCTACAGAGAACTAGAGAAGTGAATAAAATAATCAACTCACCAAGAATAACGGCAATGATGGTTGTTGAGAAGTAATAAATAACAGCTCGTAGACCTATCCTTCCTGATACCTCAGAGTCCAGGGCTGCAACACCTGTGGACAAAAAGCACAACATTTAATGGTAATCTAAACCAAAAGCTCGTCCTAAAGTGTTGTTGAGTTGGTTTCAAGTTACGTTTCTGGTGTGTTTTTCGTGCATGTTACGTTGTTTACATATATATTTTATTTCGTTTACATACTTATTTTAAGCCCAACCAATAATGTTTTTCCTAAACCTAACGTTCTTTTTCTTTTTGCAATATCTGTGCATTAATGTGGTATTGTTGTTGATAGTGTTGACTGGAACTTAATTCACAATGATTTCTTGTAATGCACTCCAGTATCTGCCTTAGAGTACAATCAGATATAATTACAGTATGTTCAAGTTACCTGTTATCATGCTTGAAATGATGAGCGGGAGGATGACCAGCTTCAGCATTCGCATGAGGATCTCTCCTGGGAAGCCAAAATACTGCTTCTGGAGATTGGAGAGGGACGCATACTCTCTGACCACGACGCCCAAACTGATCCCTGATCAGGAGAAAGACAGAATCACATCATAAAGAATTCTTGGTCTCAGCTGCAGAAAAAGAATAAGTCCTTGGCTGCATATATATATATATATATGGAGGACAGAACCTGCCAAAATCAATAATAAATAAATAAATAAATAATTAAATATGTCATTAAATGTAGCAAAAATAATATTCAAAATAAATGTAGCCATTAAGTAATTGATAACCATATTGACCCATATCCTCTGACCCCAAGATGACACATGTTGAGTGACACATAAAGAAATGCATAAAGAAATGTGTAAAGAAATGTATAGAGAAAAGAATAAAGAAATAAATAAGTTTGGGGAAATAAATAAGAGGTGAAATTGAGGTGAAAAAGGGAAAATCGTGCATAAATAAATAAATACATGCATTTAAAAATAAATATAAGATGAATATAAAATGAATAAATATATAAAAACATAAATAAATAAAAGGGAAATTTAAACAGAAGATTAAATAAATAAGGGAATTAATTACAAAGAAAATAAAAAAAATAACGAAGCAAATAAAAACAGAAAAACAATTTATGTCACATTTCATCAATTAATTAATGGCTACATTTATTTTTATTATTATTTTTGCTACATTTAATGACATATTTACTTATTTATCGAGTCATTCATTTATTTATTTTGGCAGGTTCCGTCCTCCATACATATATACATGGGTCAAGCAGGACAGACAAGCACAATGCAACATTGAAACGTGTATTATATCGCTTAAATAAATGCAGAATTTTCTCTGCATAAGCAACTGTCACATTATTGCACAGGTCAGTGAGGTTTCATCCCGATGAATTTCATGAGGCACGACACACATTATATTTTCCAGCTATAAACTTCACATGTATCCCACTCACTGATTTTAGTAATGCACTCCAATCTCTGTTATCACACATAACAGACCACCATTAAAGATGCTTGTAAAACACTGCGATGACACAGCAAACTGTATGTGGATACCACGTCCTTTTCTACCCAAACCAACATGCACCACTAACAGCAGTTTGGATCTGCAGTGAAGACATTTTAATGCTGCCACCTGCAGGCAAAGACAGTTGCTAAACAACACAACAGGTGCTACAAACACTTGTGCCACTTGCAGCTGCAGGTTTCTTTGATTGGATCTGCTGTTTTCTTTGAGTGTGTACCATGGATGTATAAAGAGAACTGGAAACAGCGTTGGAGGCAGGAACCTGAGAGTTGCTCAGTGGTGCATGAAGCCAAAATGGCTCAACTGCCGAGTGACATTGTACCATTCGGACCATTCCATATCCTCATCATCAATGTTGATGTTGCAACCCGCTTACACTCGCAGCAAGAAGAGCAAGACAATAAGGATGTGGCATCTGGAGAAGATGATGGCAGAGCAGATGATGAAGATGAGGTTGAAGTATTGTAACAGTGAGGAATAGTAAAAGTGCAAGTCATTCTTACTTGATGAAAGTTTTACAGTTGTAACGTACTGTGTAACTGGTGCACATACAGTTCTCTGCTCTGTTAATTGTATACCTTGGTGCTTTTGTTTTAAAACCTGATCCAGATTTTCTATTGTATCTGTTAAACATTTTTTACTCATATTATACTCCCTTCTCTCTCTTTTTGAGGATATTATTTAGCCATAGTCATATTATTCTAGTTTGGTATGCTACTTGCCTTTGTTATCTCCAATACTCACCTCAGAGTGTAATGGTCGGTTAATTAAAATGTATATTTCTGCATCGTTTGGATAGTTGTGTTCATAAATATCCTAGAATTTATAACCGAGTTGAGGTTATTTCAATTCTTTCAAATACATTAATTATCTGTCCAATCCAATGGATTCAGCGTCCTCTAAAAACTTCTAAATTGACTGAAACTTCATAAAAATTGGCCCAACAAGAATTGAAATATGGCCACATGTGGTTTAAATGGCCATTCTGAATTGTCAGAAATGGATTCAGCATCCTCAATAACCCCCAAAACCACTTCCATATTGTCCAAATCAGCCAAGCAGATGCTGAAATATTGCCCAAGTAGGTGATTATGCTAATTATGCAAATTGCCCAACATATGCAAGTTAACATCCGTCAGTTTCTAAATGCTGGGGACCCATACTGTGCATTTCTAACATAAAACTTTGGGTTAACATCCCTGGGTTCACATAAGGCTGGCAAATAAAAAGTGAGGTCATTCAGGTAAAAGAACAACAACTAGGGATGACCAACTTTATTGCTGCTGAATATAACCTCTGCCCTGAACCAGCAGGACATGAAAACATCGATATAAAAAAGGACACACAGTTTCGCTGACAGCAAACAGCGAGCACTGACCCACTACAAAACACCTGACATCCTCCAGACTCCAATGAGAATTTCCTAAAATATCACCTGCTTTGTCAAAAATAGAAAAGAGCATATTAAAATATTTCTGCCTCCAAAGATTGTAATACTTTTGGATCTAAAACTGTAAGTTTAATTTATCCTGCAACCCACAATCACTTAAACCTGCAGTAGGCAGAATGTTTTTAGCATCATTGGGCAAAAATTCCATAATAACGTTTCGGCATATTGTAATTCAAGTGTTCTGAGAGACTTCTGCACCTCCTCATGGCTCTGTTTTCAGGCTTTGGCCAATCACAGGTCATTTCAGTGAGAGTGTTCCTATTGGCTGTGCTCCGGCTGGTGGGCGGTGCTTGGTATTTCCTCAACTGATCTCAACATGGCTGCCGGGTCGCAAACTTTCACATTTTACAGCTAAACAGTACACTACAAGATGTTTCCGAAAACATTGAGGAGAGAAACTGCATGTGATTATCATAAAGTGGGCGTGTCTGTAAAGGGGAGACTCGTGGGTACCCAGAGAACCCATTTTCATTCACATATCTGGAGGTCAGAGGTCAAGAGACCCCTTTGGCCACGACAGTTTTTCCTCACCAAAATTTAGCGTAAGTTTGCAGTGTTATTTAACCTCCTCTTGACAAGCTAGTATGACAATTTCTTAGTATTTTCTAGTTTCATATGATACCAGTATCTTCACTCTAGCTTTAAAACTGAGCCCGGGACAACCAGAACTCGCAAGTTGTGTTAATGCGTTAAAGAAATTAGTGGCGTTAAAACAAATTTGCATTAACACTTTATTATTGCGTTAACTTTGACAGCCCCAATTTAAAGTGTTAAATTTTAGAACAGTGGTAGAATGAGTGTTTAATTGGGTTAGCACACCCCATCCGCCGCCCCAAAGCAGCCGACCTAGGGGAAACACTGCACCTCTAAAGCTCAGCAAGACAGTCTGTTTTTTTTTTTATCTGTTCTCAAACAGAAATGCAAAAATGACAGATCATTTCACACCCAGATTCCTGATCGATTGTGTGTCACTTGATCATTAATGGTGAGCAACAGGAACTCATGATACCTCCTGCATTACTTCATGCATTCAATCATCATGATTCATGCATTAGTTAAGCATTACTTCAGGGAGGTATGTGTTAATCAGTAAGCTATCAAGGTGTTGCAAGGTGTATGTTTTGAACGTGACAGAGCCAGGCTAGCTGTTTCCCCCTGCTTCCAGTCTTTATGCTTATCCCGGCTAATTGCCCCTATTTATACAGCTCTGCATGCGCTTAACACACATGACATGACATTAATATTGAGTTTCTCAGCTGACTCTCAGAAAGCCAAAATTTGTTGACTTATTCCTTTAATGTACACACAATCTAAATGTGTTTTAGCAATGCAAACAGGTATACTAACAGGGTGAATCTAACAGAGGACGTGCAGCTGGTGGTGCACTGTGATGGGACTCCTCTCCTCACACAGACCCAGAATCAGCTGTCACTTCAGTCTGGTCACGTTTTGACTGAGACACGTCCAGACAGACACTGTGCTCTCTGCCTCTGGAGGACACAGCCTAGTGTCTCCTGCAACACCTCACAGAACCATCCTCCTCTCTCTTATCAAAGATCATTATGAATTAACATAATGATTATCATTAACACACATTTTTGCAGTTGCTGTTCCACAAAACGTTGATTTATTTCATCATCAGTGACAGCAGCTGTGAAAGCAAGACTGAATGCAAAAAAAACACAGGGATGGATGCACAGACAAGCAGATGAAGATGAAAGCATCTCATTCTCTCTCAGCATACATGATGAGCAGCTTCACATACCCAGCAGCACTGATACAACCGTGGCAATCAGGAGCCAGTTCCTCTTCAGCAAGCCTTTGAAATTCACACGTCGTCGCTCTTTGTTCCCCATCATGTCCAATAGGGATGTTGTTGTTGTTTCCCCAGAAAAAAAAAGGGAGAGAAATCAGACGACAGAGAGTCCTGCGGTCGGTCTGGATGTCAGGTGCAGCAGGCGACGCAGAGCAGTGATGGAGAGAAGCCGCGGTGCTACAGCAGCAGCAGCAGGAGGGATGCAGCCGGCAGACACTGCTGATGGCCAGCGATGCTGTGTGTGTGTGTGCGTGTGTGTGTGTGTGTGGGGTGGAGAGACAGGCAGAGAGAGAGAGAGAGAGAGAGAGAGAGAGAGAGAGGGCGGTAGGGAGCTCCCTTCCCCCACACTAAAAAGGTGTCTTTTTAAATGAGTGACACCAGACTGTGATGTAAGAGAATTAAGTTAAAATATGAAGTGAAAATTAAGTGTAAAGGGGAGATTTGTGGGTACCCATAGAAAGCATTTTCATTCACATATCTTGAGGTTTGAGGTAGAGGGAAAAAATTAGCTTAAAGGTCCCATATTATAAAAAAAAAGTGAGATTTTCATGTTTTTTTATTATAAAGCAGGCTTAAGTTCTATATAAATACTGTGTAAGTATCGAAACACTCAATCCACAGGGAAATACACACAACCTAAAAACTGCAAGTTGCGTTAATGCGTTAAAGAAATTAGTGGCGTTAAAACTAATTTGCATTAACACGTTATTATTGCGTTAACTTTGACAGCCCTATCAGAAACGGATTCATGATACGTCAAAAAATGTTTGCATAGTATGTTTCTGCAAACCACGGGATATGATGAATGATTATGTTTCTGAACTGAAAATACCTTCAATATGTTTTATATCAGCCTCGTATCACGCTTGCAGAAACACACAATACCACGTGGTTAACAATGTGAAATTGTTGGTTAGGTTTAGGCAACAAAACTAGTTGTTTAAGGTTAGAAAATACATCATGGTTTGTGTTAAAATAATAACGTAACAACGTAACTTAACAACATACACTGTAAACCCGGATTTTTATTTGAATTAAACTTTTAAATGGTCATTACTTACTCTTTTATGTTTTATAAAAACGTTTTAAGCAGAGATAACTTAGTATGATGGGTTCTGTAGGGAGGGAGGGGCCTGTTTCAAATTCAAGGTGAGCTGATTACAGAGCTCCGTCAGAGAAGAAGGACCGTCAACACCGAGGAGAGAGTCCGTCCTCTCTGCTGCTGCACCGGGTACTCTGAGAGAGCTGTGGGTTGTTTTTGAAAGCACCGTGGTGGAAAGGTGAGTGTGTCTAATATCTTTCAGGGGAAATTAATTAACGTTTCGGTGATCGCAGGTTAGCTAAAGTTAGCTAAAGTTAGCTTAGTGTTAACGTGCCGTTTTCTGTCGGTTCACAGTTTATAACATTAACGTTTAACTTGTGACGTCACCACCGGTGTCCCACACCGCTAAATGTTAGCTAGGACGACCGACGGTCGGCCGTTAGGTGATGTCGAGCCGTCAATGTAGCGGAGCTGTAACACTTGTTAGCATGTGGCTAACGCTAGCTATGCTATATTAGCTGTGGTAATGTAACGTTACTGATTCAACTGGTGTTAACTGTTAGCATTAGCATTACACCATAAGTGATTCTTTTTGCATTTATAGCAGTAACTTAGCTGACTTTCAGAGGACGAGATAATTAGTTAAGTTTGTTATTAGTTCACATTGAGCTAACACTGAGCTAAAAGTGTTCTTATGTTCCGTCATTACAGGATCATGTGAAGAAATATGATCAGTTTTGATTTCTCACCTGACGTTGTCGCCCCCAGCCACAGGATCATTTTTCTTGAAATGTAACACTGGCGCATTGTCTGTATTTTTCAGGTTGTCATGGAGTTCAACAGGATTGTGGGCAAGAACCGAGAGCGGGAACGTTGGGCAGCAGTTGGCACAGCTTTTACAACAGACCAAGGTTGGTACATACACATTATGCATTGTTTTCACAGCTTATGTAATGACAACATGTCACAGAAAGTGCTACTGTATTAGTTGTGAAATTAGGAATGTCATGATACCAGAAATTTAGTAGTCAATACCAAAAACAAAAGTAAATTCCATGTACTTCAACATACACTCCTTTATTACCTTTTGCATACTGGTTTTTGTTACTCCGTGTCCTAACTGGATGCTAGCACCCGACTATCGACTGTCACAACTTCAAAGATGGGTTAGTAGTTCTTGCTATCTACATTTGTAACCAACTTTTTAAACAGAAAACACACGTTTTATATTGCATCGCATCCTGCTAGGACACGGTGTTAGTTAAACATGTCATAATACCCCCTCTATTATCTATTCTATTATCTGTAACGTGTTGTCATTTTACTCCCCAATAGACTACAGAGCCAACTGCTGTTCGGACATTGGTGCTCAGAGGGCTACCCATTGTCCTTGGTGACAACCCCACAGACTTCTACAGAGCAGGCTTTGTAAGTAACCTCTTACGTTCTTATATGTATCTTAAAGGACCAGAGTTGGGTGATTTGTGTGTTTGTGTAATCTACTCCAGCAGTCATAACCAATTCACACCTTCCCTCATGTGTCTGACTCTCCCGTGACTAGGCTACATTGCTTAACATTACTGATGGCTATTAAATGAGAAATGTCATGATTGTGCTCTTATGTTTGTATCGTTTATGAAGGATGCTGATGATGATGACTCATTCCGCCACATCGAGATTGGAATCCTCCAGGTTGAGCCTGAAGGTGCTGCGGTTGCATCTTTCCTGCATCTCAGTCCAGCCTCTTTGAAGGTCATCATTGAGGGAGAAGTTGTGATGGACAACATGAAAGACCTACCTAAAGCGATGTGCCTTCTGTTTGGACTTTCATATGCACTGCATCTCAACTACCCCAAGTCTATGAAGTTCACATTCCAGTTCATCCAACAGGTACTTCTCACATTGGGCCACAGTGAACTAAAACCAAGGTTACAAACCTTGAAGAACCAGCTTGCAATGTAAAGAAATGCTATGTTGGTCTCAAAGGAGGCCACGCACGCACGCACACCACACACTCACATACACACACAAAATCCATAAGGTGCTCCCATATAAAAAACGTTTGAGCTGTGCCTTTTTTTTGTCTACCTGTATCTGTCTGAGTACAAATGTTTACATTTAGTTGCTTGACTATTGTTATGAGGATGATAGTTCTGTAGCATAATGAGTATGTGAACACTATATGTACAGTATGCATGCTTGTATATGATGTTTAGGTCTTAGATGCAGAGTCAGCTTATCCACCTACTTGTGTTCTACAGTACAGGATGTAGAAGTGTATGTATGTACTTCATTTGATTAATTACACGGCTTTGTTGAATAGTCTATTTCTTTATAGCAGACTGTTGCTATGTTTAATATACCGCAGCTACGGCTGAGTTCTGTCGTCGGACATTTTAGTGTTTTTGATTTAAGTAAGTAGCCATGTAATAAGCAGGATAATGTACAGCTAGCGGGTCATTGTTGTGAAATCACCCCGTTACCTTGTACATTACAAAGTTAACTCTTTTTATCCAGTGAAGTTGGAGTTTTAGAGGCTTTTATACAGTTTTAATGCCTCGTCTATATGAATCCAGTCATTCACATGGCTATAGCAGATAATGTTAATGCTGTGTTCATATTTCAAACAAGTGTATTTGTTGTCAATAAAATACATTGGCACATTTAAATGTATTGTTTCATTTCTTCCCTTCAATGCAGTTTATTGAAACAATAAAATCTCAAAATCACAATAGTATAATTAATTAAATTAGAAGAAAATACATTAGTTGTATTAACAAATCACTTTAAGTAGCGATGGCTAAAACGTTTTTTGTCATTTGTTACATATGTTTATGTTTATTTAACTTAAAATAATAATTTCATATAACTTACGTTTTTGAGTAAAGACTACTAATGTTAGCTTAATTATGTCTACTCGTGCAATTAAGGTTCTAAGTTGATTCAACTTGACCTGTTTAGTTTGACATTATGCCAAAACTTAACTTGTTTAGTTCATCCGGTTTCCACGCAAATTTCTAGTAAACTCAATTTATCCGGGTTAAGAGTGTATGCACGCAGCCCATATTGGGTGCCAACACTTACGTCAGCCAGATAACTCACAATCCAGCTGTTTGACTAATGCTGATGTATTAGCCACATTATTCAGCCTGAGGACGCTGGCAGTGGCAGAGGTCAATTAGGATTAAGCTCTGCGATATTACATACTGTTGACCTAGCTACAATGGATGCCTAATGTTAAGAGGTTAAACTCAATCTGCTCAACAATAGAAGTGAAGAGCAGACATGAATATAATTAGGACGGAGTGTCCTTGTGACATCTGTGCTTGTAGATTTCATTGATAATTTCAAACCTTGGTGTTCCTCTGAGGATTATGGAGAACTGTGGGTGTGGCTACCGACTTGATCAAATTGAAACGAACATCTGGACACGCACACACATGCACACACACCTCATTAACTTGAGTACCTCTAACCCACAAATAAGTCACGATTCGTGTTAGCATGCACATGCTAACACGTCGTGCTACTAAATCAAGGCTTGTTTACTCGGACTGGATGATCAGTCAGGCCATTCATCACATCTCTGTGAAAACAGGCTGGTATTCAAGTGTTTCCCTCGCAGCTATTTGAATGCGCTGGTGCGTCTGTGTCAGAGTGTGTTTGTGTTGGAGATGCCGAGGTTGCACGTGTGCCCAGAAATGTGATTTCGGATTGAATGGAACGAGGGCTGATGAAGAGGAGGGAGTTTGGATGAGTCCCCAAGAGGCACTCAGTTGTTCAAATGTTGTGTCATCACTGGGGGAATAAAACATCTGGCTCTGTGGTGGTGTGTTGGCCTTGACTGGCTGGTTTTACTCATTTACTCGCTCAGTTGCAAACACACATATACCAATCATAGAGTAACCTGATTGGGAAGTCTGTCTCTCTTAGCGTAGGGGTAGCTCTAATCCGGATTAAGCATTTTGTGTTCATTGTATTTGAATGAGCAGCCCTTATTTATCCAGGATAAACATGTGGAGTACACGTTGATTTTGGTCCTGATTCAAGTGGCTTTTCTCTTGATTGTTTGCTTATCCAGCTGCGTACGACTGACAAATTGGAGGATGAATAAATGAGTGCAGAAACATATTGAATGCAGATGCTTCCAAACACAGAATGAGGGGTCATGAATGGTTACATTAATATGATAATGAATAAATAAATCATACTTAACTGTACAGTATGCTATGACTTTCAACGTCACCAAATCTCAACCCAATTGAACACCTATAGGAGATTTTGGACCATAGTCCAACATCACTCTCCCCCACCGTCATTAAAACAACACAATAATATCTTTTGGAAGAATAGTGTTCATCCCTCCAGTAAAGATCCTTGGAGAATTTATGCCAAAGAGCATTGTGCACATGGTAGCCCAACATCTTTAATTTATCACCCATCTGTGTGTCCCGGACCCTAAACGTCAACTGCTGTTGTTTGTGTGCAAAATGGCCAACAAACACGTTCAATAAACAATGATGAACCTCCTTGCTCAAGTTTTAGGACAAAATTCAATTAAAAGTACAGTGTGTAAGATGTGGCGGCATCTAGTGGTGTGGTTGCAGATTGCAACCAACTGAGTACCCCTCTGCTCACTCGTCCCTTTCCAAAACTGCGGTAATGTGAGCCGCCGACTGCAAAATGTGGTAACGCTGTTTGCCCCGCTCAGAGGTCATCCTTATCATAATAACACTACTTACTGCTAATAGCAGTGGAATTCAGATGACAGCTGGCGGTACCACGGTTTTGCACTCTGCGGCTAACGTTACCGCAGTTTCACAAGCGTGTCAGAGAACTAGGGCTCATTCTAAGCTAACGAAAACACAATAATACTTAGTTTCAGGTGATTATACTCTAATGAAAACATAGTTATGAATATTATATTCCATTTCTGTTGATGGATCCCCTGAAATGTTACACACTGTTCCTTTAAGAAGGGTATGACACATGGCTGAAAGCTCTGGGGAAAAAAAGCTTTAAGTGAACGTTGAGTTTAAAATATTAATATGTGTTAAGGTCAAGAATGAACCTTCAACCTCAAACATTAGTAAATTATTTATTCCCCATTTATGAAGGGTGTCTCACTACAATGTGGTGCCCATTATTTTATTTCACACCACCAGTTAATCTGGACAATGTTCACATCCCGACCTTGTGGTTTATACAGAATCCTATGATGATGAATGCTGGATCAGTGCTGTGTTTATAGCATTATCACTTGTATGTCAGTTTCTATTGTATATGACTGATTATGATCATAATCATACAAGGACGAATTACCATCCAAGTATATGAAAACCAAAAGGGTAGTTTTATGACCCCATCATTTGCCACCCTGCTGATTGAAGCATATTTCTCCTCTGCTGCAACATATTCACATGCTGTAAATGACTATTCTTCATGACGACTAAAGGTCCTTAAACCCCGTGTCCTCTCCGTCTCTCTACCTCGTCCTGTCTAGGTGTAGCACCTGCGTAACAACGTAGAAGAACATCCACATCTGTGCAGCACCACCCCACTGCAAGCATCTGCAGTGCAGGCCTAGTGGCTGTGATTGGAGGAGAGAGAAGACACTCCCCTGTTTGAATGGACAAGAGCTGAGACTCAGCACAACGTGACTGGATTAAGAGGACTCTCATGTAGCTGGGCTCGTTGAAAATGACCATTGTTTCTGTTAACACAAGCATAAAAAATAAAGTGAAAAAGAAAAGAGAGTGGGAGAAAAAACTGGAAGGTGTTACGAGAAAGTACTGTACTATAGGTACAGGACATAACAGATCAGCAGAGGAGTGAATGTGTAATGTAACAGCCACCTCTCCGTCTCTCTCCGTCTGTCACGCGATCCTCTCGCACACTTCAACACAGGAAGATGTTGTCGAGTCAGTCCTCTGCCAATAATAACTGAGTAAGTATTGTTGATAACATAATTTGTGTTATCTTTGGGCTCACCGAGACATTTAAAGGGCACGTTGGACACCCCGTCCCTTTAAATGAGAACATGTAGAGGGAGTCCCTCAGCAGGTATAAGAGAATGATGCAACCGGAGCTGACAGCATTAAATAGTAAACATCATTTTAAACCAACCGGCATCACGAATGCTCCCGGGGCATAAGATGCAAATATCACACAAACATACGCGCAAACACATGGTTACACCCATGCAAACACACTCACTATTCACAATAGGCAACACTGTGCTTCATTTGTATTTTACTTACTATTTGCAACATTTATCAGAATCAGAATCAGAATCAGAATGGTGTTTATTGCCAGGTGTAAGAGGTATACACTAGGAATTTGCTTTGGCTATGTTGGTGCAAGTAAACAGTATAGTAACAAAAGAATAGATAAAAACTTTAGAATACAATAAGATAAGAATAGAAATAATTGAAATTTTACCAATATACAAAATACAAAATAAGCTATAAACAAAAATAATAGTAAATCTATAGTATCAATCTGTCAGCATTGAGGCCTGAATCAAATGTGTTAAAAATATTTGATAGTGCACACTTTCCACAGGTATTTCAGCTTTCATTATTTTATTTTTCATAATTGAAAAAAATATATTTTTTTAAAGGTTGACTATGTAACTTTTGAAAAATGAAATGACACATTCTTCCTCTCATAAATTAAAGATTAACTCATAAACAATAAAAATCAACCATTGCTCAATTCAACACACTGACAGGTTATTTTGCTGCAGCCTAACATGGCCTGGTATGACCAGCAGCTTATGGTGGCTAATGTTAGCAAACTGTACTTCATTAATGAGTAAAGGCAAACGCAACACATTTAGCGTGCAATACGAACGCCTTTCTTGCTTTGGGCGTGTCATTTGTACGCCATGTAGTCTGTATTGAGTCCAATGTAAACACATCCACGTAAATATGCTACGCTCAGAGTTAGGGACGTAGAATAAAAAGCGAGAAAGACAGCCCATGGTGGGCGGGTGGAGAGGTGGATGGGTCCAACAAACACGACTTTTAACCAGGAGACCAGGTGTTTTGTTTTGTAAGTTACGTTAGTGATGTTTATCACATGTTTTTTTAGTGGTTTGTGACGTGTTTTCCATACTTATGTCATTTCCGTACATATTTAACTTAGTTTACGTACTTATTTTAAGCCCAACCATGATGTTTTCCTAAACCTAAGTAAGTGGTTTCGTTGCCTCAACCTAACTGGACGTTACCATAGTTTTGTTGTGTGGCATACAAATGACATGTGAAAAGGCTTAAATGCGTCCTCATGACATGTGGAATGTCTGTGTAATGTCGTGCTATTTATACGTCTTTCCGTGAGACCGCGTTGTATTGTTACACAATATTTTAGCTTTTACGATTTTTCTGTAATTACATTACATTTTCCATAAGTTGCCTGATCTTCTTTGCTCAATATTACAGAAACATTGATGATTATATCTTATAAAATGTATTTACATTGTTACTAATTCATCTATGCTACTATGAGACACAGTCATCCCCTTTTCCTAGACAAAAACATATACATTTGGGTTATAATTCTTACATTATCATAATCGTACAGTATACAAAGTTACTTCACTACGTAGGGAAATACCAATAACAGCTGCATTCACCATATATATGTCAGTGCTGGTCCTGCCTTAGGCATGCAGAGAGCAGAGTGCTGTAATATTGAATACTACTGTAGGACCATTATCTGTCTGCTGGATGACACTGTTTGTTCTGGTTGTTTGTTCAGTTTGGATATCAAGTGTTGCTGTTGCATACAGTTGCACAGAACATACTCGACAATTACTGCAACATTATTACAATTGTGTCAAGTTTTCACTTTGAGAAGGCTGTTATGGTTTCATACATTTCTGTTTTTATAATGCAACTAATCAACGTCAATGACCCAATGTGTAAGTTTTCAAAGTGAGAACATTGAGAAACGAGTAACATTCAAATGTGAACCAATCTGAGCTGAGCCAGGCCTCACCCAGCTGTCCGTTGGCCTTGTCTGCCCTCCACCTTCATCTCCTCTTTAATCCCCAAAGCTTCTCTCTCTCTCTCTCTCTCTCTCTCCCTCTCTCTCTCTCTTCCTCCTTCACAGCCTGTGTGCCCCTTATCTACTCCACCCGCTCTATCAGTTCCTCTCTCGTTCCATTCCTCTCCAGACTCGCATGCCTTTCCTATTGCGCGGGCGTCCCGACCGTGTCACTCACCATGGTGCCAGCGTTGGTGCCTCCCTCGGCCTCTTGCTCTCCTCTCACACAGTTCGTCCTTCTGGCCTGGTGTTTACAGAATTAGCCCCGATGAGAGATGATGGCAGAAGGGATGTAAAAATAGGAAGAGAGGGATGGAGAGAAATGAAGCTGAGAACAGGTGAGGAGGAAGTTGTAGACAAGGAAAACAAGGCAACAATCATGGACACATAACTCACAGACACACACTCGGTCTCCATGGGGGTCCAGTCGTGTGTTCATTTCATCTAATTATTCATTAATTAACTAACTATTATTAATAAACAAAATATCTTTATTTTCTTTGGAGAGAATACGATTCAGCTTTGTCAAATTGCTGCTTAATTCTAACTTTAAGTTGTATTTCTTTCCAGTTCTTAAAAATAGACATTCAAGGTCATTCAAGGTGTCCTCAGCCTTGTCAGGCTAAACGGGCCTGTATTTATAAATGTACTACTACTCACCAACCAAGCCAACAGCATGCAGCCAAACATGCTCATCACTGTCATACACATGATGAGAGCGTGGGCAGGGTTCGTCCATCAGGTCGCTGGTGGCTCAAGGAACACTCTGGATCAACGTGGATGCATGATGCATGCTTCTTCAACATGCGTTACACATTTGTTCCACTGACAGTCAAGGTCACCTGGTAAATCCCTCCTCACCTACTTCACTGGGAGTCAAATCAGCCGTTTCCTCCACCTCCCCCCCTCTTTTCTGTCCGCACCGATTCTCTCAATCCTTCTCTTCTGCCTCTATTTTTAACCAGCTTAGCAGCGTTGAAGGCATGAGAGGTTTATTCTCTGCCTTCTCCCTCACTCATTACCTGGCTGCCGATTCACAAAGTCTGTTAATCCCATAATGCCGCAACGGCACAGATCACTGCTAGTTTACGGAAAAGTAACATGGCGAAGCGTGAGAAACAGTTTCCCTTCAAGAATTTCGTTCTATTCTGTTAAATTCAACTCTATTTGATCCTCAAACATACTTTGAACCAACTTATTGAATCTCAATGCCTCGTCGTCGTCAATCTTTACGTCGGGAGCACTGAGTGTGTGCATTCCCACCATACCAATGCAACACTCCTTCGATCAATACACACAGAGCCATTAGAGAGATTTACAACTCCTGCTCCATCGCCACATCATATCTATTGATCCAGATGTTTATATAGTAGGCACCTTAATGTACATTGCAAAGTCAGCATAGGGTACCGAAGCTCAACTGAAATAAGAAATAACATTAATAAATAATCGTGTTCACAGAAGCCATCTGTAACTGTAAGTGGAACACAGAGTGAAAGTTACCATATTGGTTGGAGCAGTTTTCAGTGCTTCTGCAGAGTGAGCTGACCTTGGTGTTAAGTCTTGAATGGCCTTCTTTTGCTAAATAAATTACGTTAGCAGTAAACCCCAGTTCTTCCTAGAATCCACATCTACCTGTGTGACCAGAATACAGGCAGAGAGCAGACTGCAGCGTCATGGTGGGCTGCTAGTCAGGCCTCACATTCATCTGCAGTATGAGAGGCGAGTCTGCGGCACCAGGACCGGCTCATTCAGGACCCCGCTGCACTCAATTAATATGGATAAGCTGAAGGACACGAGGGGTTTGAACATGTGAGTCAGTGGCACAGGAAGGTGATGTATGTAAGCCTTATATTCCACATCTACAAGACTGCACATTTTGACTCCTTTTGGTGCAGCCTCAGTGCTTGAAATGAATCACGCTGATCTAAAAATGGTCCTGTTCTCGTGCCAGTAGTCTTTTTCATGGACTGTGCGTACGGGATTGGAGGAAATGCAGCTTAAGATAGAAATAGATGAGTCAGACATGAGGGGAGGAAGCAGAGAACAAGTGCCTGCCTTGGTATCAGGTGTGCTAAAGCAATGCTTTCATTTCTAGAGCCCTCACATGGACATCAAGAGGTACTGCAGCTGCAGTCTGACAATGCAGTCTTATGCTTATGCTCGATTTACAGAAAAATGTAGTGAAGCGACAATACTCACTCATAAATAAAGCACTCCTATTGCCCAGAATATTCTGTATCAGATGTTAGCATGTGCTAGTCATGGATATGTGACTCTTTGCTGTGCTAAACCCTCCTGTACTTTCAGTCCATACTGCAACCTCATGGTGAAATGGTGGAATTACAACGGAGATGAAACATATCTGCAGCTGCAAAGAATTCAAGAAATGAATAGTTGATTGATTTAACCACGATCATTTTTAATTTAAATGTTTATTGAATCAACAACTGTCAAGATGACTTTGAAAATAGAAATGAAGAGCAAAATAGAGTAAAATCAACACCATTCAGTAAAAGAGAACATAAATCATGATTCTTAATGATTTGATAAAATAAACTGGTTGGCACGGCACCAACACACATAGAGACACCTTTGGGTTCATGATGGAGTAGAAAAAAAATTCAGACTAAGTATTACTGACCTGTTTAACCCTTGACCCTGATAATGGACGGATACATCAGTATACTAGCAGTCTCCGTATCAACCCCTGTTTGAACCCCATAAACAACTATTTAATCCTCCACTAGAGAGATGAATCGCAACAGATTTCATGGACGTAATCCAGATTTACCCTAATCCATCTGAGCATGCTGTTAGACAAAGTGAAAAATAACAACAAAAAGGCACAAAAGTTTTCAAGTAACAGATATCCCCAAAAATATACAGCACAGTTGCTGCTCATTGTTAGATCAACTGAGTAGTGTTTACTATGGCTTTAAGAAAGGATGGATGCAAGTAAGAAAAACAAATTACAGCAAGAAGGCTGATCACGATTCATCAGTCACTAGCTCTCAACACCTGAGGTGAACTGAATTTTCACAAAGAAGGCCAGATGCAAAAACATAAAAAAAAAACCTATTCGAATCAAACATTTACATAAATATAGTATTGCCGGTGCAGTTAACCCCCCTCACTGCAGTTTACACCCTGATGTCATCACAGTCTGTGAGTTTCGTCTCGCCGCTGCCCGATTAACTGCAGCTAATAGCTTCTCCGCAGGGTGCCTGTTTTACACCGACTTCATGCCAGCTGGGTTTGTAAACCAACAACAGCAGACAGATACGACTACTCAGAGGCAACATGTAACACCAAAGCATTGTGCTTCTGCTAACCAAGCCATGTGAGTAACCATAATGTGTGTTATCGCTCCACAATCAATAATGCAAGGCAGTACAGTGTTGAAACATGCTATTGCAATGCAACAGCATACTTAAAATGTGTTCATGTCCTTGCTATGATGTAACATTTATACACAGCATATAGTATTTAAAACAACATTGTCTTTGATTTATCTATAGTTTACAGTCTCATTTTATCCTTCGCTGTATGATACGATATATATCATATGATAGTTGTGCATATGGTACAGTAGCAAAATTTCATATCTTTCTGGCTCAAGCTGATCAGGGTTTAAAAAAAAGGTCAATTTCTGTCAAAAAGGAGCAACACGCAACCAAACCCGATTATTTCCTAAAACTGGTAACCTGATAAATACTCTTTAAAAAAAATGGCAAAAACAGAACTCAGACTGAAAATTCATAGCCCGGCATAAAATTCACATTCCTCACACTTTGCATTCACAAAGCATTCAAGTTATCTCTTTGTCATGTAAGCCTGCAGAGATGCTCACTCACCCAGCAGTCATCCACTCACACATGCACACATATTTACACACAAACACACACCTCCTCCGCATCCCCTCACACAAACATGGCGGACGACACAAAGCTTTCCCCGCGGTTGACATTGGGGCCCGGCTGGTAGTCCTGGGGGTCGCTGTCTGTGCGCATGTAAGGAGGCGGGACCTCGTTGTTCCCTGGATCATCCCAGCCGGAGGGGGCAGCAGAGTGATAATGCGCCCTCCCATCTTCACCATACTCCTCATCGTCATGGTAGGCATCCAGGTCCTGCCAGCAACAAGGAAACAGTAAACATGTCATCCTTCATGTATGATGAAATCTGAGTCAATCAGTGATAAATACTGTGTGTCTACTTGTTTTAATAACAGAAAATTGAAGTCTCATCCCACTAGATTCTGTTTCAAAAGCATCTGGTGCACTGGTGTGTTTTTGCATTCAGTGTTTCTTTCATCGGTTTCTGAAAGGCTAGAACATGATACAGCTGTTTAAGGTATATATGTATATACTTCTGATGATTTGACTATTTAAGTATTGATACCAAACAAATTTTTGAATGTCCCTCGTTGGCTTGATAAATTAAATTTTGAAAAACAAAAGCACAAACCTAGTAGTGAACTGCATCGCTTCCTCACATTCTTGTGATACCTAATAAGTGGTAGGCTTGGCATTTTGATCTTGTTGTTTGAGTTGCTGTTAGTAAATAGACCAAGCAGTGTTTTTAATGTGTAACTTTATATATTTATGATCATGTGCCATGTGATAATTTATGGTGAGATTATTAGTATTTTTCTTCAATAGTGATGTATATTTGATGTTCTTTGTTTGACATGTGTTTTTCTTCTCTTCTCTTCCTGTTTGTTTCATGGTGCAATGGCTATGTGATGATGTCACTTCATCAACCATTAGGGATGGCAGACACTTCCAATTCTCTAATCACATTGATTCGGTGGTGTTTAAGAGAACACACACCACCATTTTATCTTCTTAATGTCCTGATGAAGGTCCTTGTTGACCAATAAAGCAGAGAAAAGTGTGTGCGGGAGCAAGTCATTTTTTTGAAAAAGTAATTATTGGAGGGGATCTACTCCCAGCACCACAAACAAGTTTGAGAATGTGCATGTTTTCCTCTCCTTGAAACCCAATAAATGGACCACTGTTATTGTGTCCTCCTCGCTAATCAGTGTATTTCTAACACAAGACACACGCACCATTACCCAACGTTTTATCAGACTGCAGTTAGTGGCGTCTGAGATTAGCCTGTTTCCAGACCTCTGATTCGCTAAATGGCCATTCAGCCTGAAGATCAGGCTGATCTGAGATACTCTTCCGTGAAACAAGGAGATTGCAGCTCATCCACAGTTCTCTTATTTTTATTCTAGGGCATTTGACTTTGAAATGGTAAAATAAAAAAAAGGCACACATCTCAATTTAACCATGAATTCACAAATTGACTACAGTGGAAATAATTGAAAGATCTGGTTATTTGAATGTTGATTTTTTTTCATGAACCCTTTCAAACCTCAACCCCAATCTTTCCTTTTAGAAGCTTAAAATAAAATTACAATTATTTTACAATCTTTCCACATTGTGCAACAAGGAAAATCACACACAGGTTTCACGCAACAGATACGCTCTCATTTTAATCTGGGCAGCTAAACTGCAGTTCACTGTGTAATGCTTCATGTTGACTGTTTAACGCTTCCCCTGAACAGAAGCTGTCAGTTAGCTGTAAACACATCACAGGCCTCTGCTTCCCACCAGCTGCTAACAGCTAACCAGCTCTCCTCTTACCGACATGAAGACGCGTTCCATTGTAGTCAGCGCTCGGCTCAGTTTGTCATTTGCTAAGCGATAGTCATACATACATACACACATACATATATACATACATACATATACATGTAATTGTCTTACCCAGATGTGCAAATCAAGAGAGGTAAAACTCGTAATCCGTAGCGTAAACAAGAGTCCAAACTGAATCAGTTGTCGATCACTACCGGCCGGTTAAGAGCAGTAAAGATTCAGCAGTTTATGACGGTATAAAGCGGTTAATAAAATTTGTTTTCAAAAAGTGTGATTCACTGCAACCACTAGATGTCCTTCTGCATACAGTCATAAATGAGCACAAAACACGTTAACCTGATGGGTCAGGCAGTATGCGAGATTAGCCGTGAACTGACAGACAGACAAAGAGATGCACACACACGATCAAATACATACTCTCCTGGCAGATATAATAATGTAGGCTACATTTGAGTTGCAGTAATCAGGGTGTCACCTCTGCATTTTTAACCAACATGTTCCCTTACCGTGACTGGCTCAGCACTCTGGGTAGAGTAGTACTGGTCCTGCAGAGGTCTGTTCTCGGTCACGGGGACATGAGTTGTGCCTGGTTGCTGAGGACGTACACATCAGACGATCAGGACATATAATCACATGTGTTAGCTTTGCTATGTGTAGAACAACCTGCCACAACTGTGTGGTTAATGATAGGCCTGACAGGCCTCTGTCGATGGTGACTCACTCTGCTGGCGGAGCTGTTGGTCTTCTTGGGGGGAGGGGGCTTGTACTTGGGGGGACCACTGAAACACAAACACGCAATCTGGTGAGTCACAAAAATATGAGACATGCTGCGTGGCATCTCAACTAATGGACTAATTTGCAAATAACACAAAGAACAAACAGCGAGACATGAAAAAAACAACAATAGTGACGTAAACTGAAGTGAACTAGTCATCCATACGCAGTCAAACAGATACTCACTCTCCGTTGAGTTTGTTGTTTCGGTGTTTGCGGTACATCGCTATGGCTGTTCCAATGATGGCCAAGAGTATTATGACTCCAATGATGGCTCCTATGATGCTGCCTGTAGTAGCGCCCTTCACTGGAAGACGAGTACCTGGAAAAATGGCAAGAAGAGAAGAAAAGGTATTTATTTATTTGATAGGGATAGAGCATGTTAATGAACATCAGTATAAAAATACAAGATGTAAACATCCCTTACGAAAAAGTAGTATACTTCCAGTATATTTTATCAGGTAAACTGAAGTAAAGTTCAAGTATATTTCCCAAGTATACTTTATGTAGTAAGTATACTAATATCAACTAGTAGTATACTTGTAAGTGCACTAATTCAGTACTTCTTGGGACTAAATTGGCCCACTTTTTAGTTTCTAAAAGCATACTTTTAAGTGTACTTTAAGTGTAAGAATAGTAAACTTTGAGTACACAACTAAGTTATATTTTGTACTGCAACTATACTATGAAGTGAGCTTATAGCTGATACTGTTATAACAGTTTAATAGTTATATACTTGTAGCCCACTTTTTAGTTTATGAAAGTACACTTTAAAGTATACTCTCAGTAAACTACTAGTTTAATAGTTTTTACTGCAAGTATACTTGTAAGTTTTCTTTTACTTATAGTACTTAGCCAATGATTTCTGTATTACATAGAGACTTGCTCCTATCGCTGTTTGACTTGACACACACTCAAATAGGCTACTCTATCAAAAAGCAAGTATAAGCCAAGTATACTTAGACTTTTCTCAGTAAGTACATCTCAGATAAGTACATAAAAAGTAAACTGAAAGCATACTCTTTCTTTAAGTTTACTTTAAGTTTAAAAGAAGTTACTAATAGCACACTTGAATAAACTTCTTTTTGGTAAGGAATGCCAGAGTTAGCAAGGATGCTAAATTTCATCCATAGTCCCTAGACCTGTAATAAAAACAGAAACATTACAAGTGAGAATATACAGAAAAAAATATAAAATACACAAGTAGAAAAGACAAAATACATTGTGCTACATGTCACCTTCAAAGTGATCTGTTTTGCCTTAAGCCATTGTTTAAGAAGGGTGGTCTTAATAGTGTAATATGTAGGGCACTCCCTTATTACACCTGGTAAGCCATTCCAATATTTACTTCCCTTTACTGACAGCACAGTTTGTCTAAATGTGGTGTGCCTACGTGGCACTTAAAGAACAAGAACAAGCAAAATTAAAGTAATAGTTTGGCATTTTAGGAAATTACACTTATTTACTTGCTGGTGTAGAGTTAGATGAGAAGATCGATACCACTCTCATCGTCGGTCTGTTAAATATGAAGCTACAGCCAGCAGCCTGTTAGCTTAGCTTGACACAAAGACTAGGGAAACATAGGGAAACAGCTAGTCTGGTCTGTCCAAAAGCTCACAGATTAACATGTTATATCTTGTTTGTTTAATTCATACAAAAACCGAGGGGAGTTTATGAGCCGGACTGGCTGGGATCATTAGCTTCCTGAAGTCTTCCCTAGTTGCCTGGCAACGGCTCAGAACCGATAAACAAATATGAGAGTGTTATCAATCTTCTCGAATTGAGTGCAGCGGGGATGACGTATTTTTGTAGGCCAACCAGAAAGTTAGCATCGCCCCACTTCCCTCGAGAAAAAGCCAATGGGATTTTTCCATTGGGTTTTGTATTATCACAGAAAATAAGCTCTGTGGCAAACACACTGATATGTTCCATAACATAATCTCCACAGGCGTGAATGCATTCACCAGAAGTAAAAAGCTGACGTTAGGCTATAAACAAACTATACCATGGTTGCATGAACGCGAGTACATACGACGAGGCTGTAAAAGTGGACGTGTCGGCGTGATGACGTTTAGTAGTCTCATTTAGCATCTTGCTAGCAACGGCCTTCTTCAAGGTAAAAGATTCAAAATTAACGAGTGGGACGTATTGTATGTTGTAGAACAAAACGTTAAACTCTCTTAAGCTTTTGTTAGCCACAGACCTTATTTCAGGCATCTAAATAAAAACCATTCAAAAAACCCATTGACTTTGAGACAAGGGAACCGGAAGTGCTAAAATGCTAACTCATTACCAGGTTTTAGGACTCATTCCTGCACCACTCTAACAAGATGAAGCCCATGGGATGTGGCTGAAAGGTTTGGGAATGCCAAAAAAAAAAAAGTGGATCTTGAGTTGAGAATTTTTACCGTGATAAATGTGTTCCCAAGGTTAAGAATAAACCTCACCCATATTCAAAAAAAGTCAGAGAAAGTTAATAATCATGAAGCCAAACTATGTCTTTCCTACTTTGTTAATCATCCTACGACCCCTTAGATTTATCTTGTGACCCCTCTAAGGGCCTTGCCCCCCAGGTTGGGAACCATTGATTTAACAAATATTAATAAAACGTAAGCGTAAATTCGTGAGCCTGGTCGATAGCTCAGGGCTTTTGCCCTTTTCTATCCATAGGCAGTTATCATTGGAGGGAGGAGAGAAGAGATGGAGGAGGAGCCCAGTTGGTGGTCAGGCAGCATGGCCCATATCCGGCCAGTTGAAAAGGGTTTTTGGGTTGTTTTTTTCTTATAACATATAAAATAAAATGAATTATGGATAAAACAAAATAAAAAATAAAAAAACAGATACAATAAATGAAAAATAAATAGATAGATAAAAAAAATTAAAAAAATAAAGAAAATTTTAAAAAGACAACATAACAGGGCAAAGGTCAATAACATGTGACTGTGTACGGTGTGTGTGCACTTGAGAGGGGTGGGGGTGGCTGGCTGTCAGTCAGGGTGCAGATCAAATTAAGGCAAGATTAAAAAAGAATAAGATAAAATAAAGTAAAATAACTATAATTAGATAGATAGATAGAGTAAAAGAATGATGGTAAAAGGATGGTGTTCAAAAGGGTGATGGATAAAAAGATGATGTTTTAAAAGAGAATGAAACAAACATTAATGAGAAGACTGCATGTCAGCTAAGTGGAGTTACTCCACACTGTCAGACCCATGACTAAGAGTGGCCTTACCAAAAAAGAGACTCCGCAATGAGGATGAGTGTACAGTATCAGTGTGTGTCGACGTGTAATACTGAGCTGGTAGAGTACAGAAAGGGTCTTGATTAGAGCGTTGAGTCACATGGGTGATTAAGACGAAACCAGAGGAATCATGCAAAGGTTTCACTAATGAACCGTGACCACACTGAACATGAACCGACCCACACAACGCACGCACGCACGCACGCACACTGCGTGTTTACTGGAGGTGCAGCCCGGCTCATTATCCCCCCCCTGAAATCCCAGGGGATTATGCTAATGAGGGGGCGTTAAAGGGCAGAGAGGATCTGAAACTCATTTGATGAGAACAAACCCTGGTCCTAGTAATTGGAAGGGTCATGATTGAATGTTTTTAGTCTAATTACAATTCTCCTCTAACAATAGACTACTTTGAATAAAATCATTTTCATTCTTTCGCACATGCAGAAATGTCCCAATGATGATCTCTTTCTTTACTACTCATTACACATCATCTTTAGATATTTGGTTTTCCTCTTTTATTGTGCTAAGTAATTCATCAAGCCCATATTTAGAGGTCTCTGTGAACCATCTACACAATGGACTTTATAAACATGAATTTTGAAACGTGAAAACATGTGAATGACAAAATGAAAGACATGACATTTAAAAATAAATCAAAATGGATGTGAACCTTCAATATCAAAAGCACAATGTGCACCTTAATCTGCAGAGTCGCAACAATAATCACAAAGCTTTCCGACTCTTTAACGATGAAAAGAAAGAGTTCCCTGGATATAGCAAACAGGAAATCTTCTTTTGATGGGGTGAACTGAGTTAATTACATTGTTTGGATTTATTCTGTGGGGTACAAATAAGTTTTCCATTGTTTTTTTCCCCCAGCGCAAAACCCAACATGAGGTGCCCTCATTGCATCTAAAGTAGTTTTCTGCTTCTGGAGGGACACAAACTGCCACGGCGCTCAAACATGGAGTGGAAATATGTGTTTCATGTATACGTTTTGTGTTTCAAATCAAACATTAATTATACTTTTGCTTTAAGTACCTTCCCAGGATTTTAAGAACCACTGTAGCTTTGTTAGTAATCTGTATAAACTAGAGCTGTCAATCGATTAAAATATTTAATCGCAATTAATCGAAAATTAATCACACACTTTTTATCTGTTCAAAATGTACCTTAACGGGAGATTTGTCAAGTATTTAATACTCTTATCAACATGGCAGTGGGCAAATATGCTTGCCTTATGCAAATGTATGTATATATTTATTATTGGAAATCAATTAACAACACAAAATAATGACTAATATTGTCCAGAAACCCTCACAGGTACTGCATTTAGCATAAAAAATATGATCAAATGATAACATGACAAACTGCAGCCCAAAAGGCAACAACAGCTGTCAGTGTGTCAGTGGACTGACTTGACTATGACTTGCCCAAAACTGCATGTGATTATCATGAAGTGGGCATGTCTGTAAAGGGGAGACTCGTGGGTACCCATAGAACCCATTTACATTCACATCTCTTAAGGTCAGAGGTCAAAGGACCCCTTTGAAAATCGCCATTCCAGTTTAGAACGTTATTTAGCCTCCTTTCGTGACAAGCTAGTATGACACGATTGGTACCAATGCATTCCTTAGGTTTTAGTTTCATTTGATGTCATTATCTCCTCTAGCTTTAAAAGCTTTGAGCCTGCTACAACCTAAAAATCGCAAGTTGCGTTAATACCTTAAAGAAATTAGTGGTGTTAAAACAAATTTGCGTTACCATGTTAACTTTGACAGCCCTAGTCGAAACTGATCTCAGTCTGCAATTAATGATTATTTTCATTGTCAATGAATTTATCGATTATTTTCTAGATTAATCAACTAGTTGTTTGGTTTATAAAATGTCAGAAAATGGTGAAAAACGTCAATCAGTGTTTCCCAAAGCCCAAGATGACGTCTTCAAATGTCTTGTTTTGTCCACAACTCAAAGATATTCAGTTTACTGTCATAGAGGAGTAAAGATAGCAGAAAATATTCACATTTAAGAAGCTGGAATCAGAGAATTTTGACTTTTTTTCTTAAAAAATTACCAATTAATTACTCGATTATCAAAATAGTTGGAGGTTAATTTAATAGTAGACAACTAATCAATTAACTTGCAGCTCTATTTGTTAGTAAGACTTACTCTGTATGAACTGATCAATGAATGAAAATCAGTTCAACTGAAGGTTTTGGTTGTAAATCACATATAATATGCAGTAGGCTGTATTTTTGTGACTATTTAATTACATTGCAAATGATACATTTAGTAGATTTAACAAAAAAAAAGAGAATGAAAATGCATTAAAATTCATTTTGATGAAGTTTGTTCTACTGCAAAATGGTATATATGGTTCAAAATGGTTCATATAAGGTTAGGTGATTGAGATATTAGTACTGTGATATGACACTAGATATTTTGTTGAACTCAGTCAGTTCTAATATTCAACAGTGATCTCCAAAATACCAAATTAGAATATTATCTGAAACACTAGATTAATAGCTAAAATGTTATTGATGGTTTCTGACACTTCTGTAATAAATAGATGATGACAAGCAGCTACAATGCCGGAGAGCAAATCCAGGCTCGGTTGCAGGAAATGAAAACTAATTATTCATGCTACGGTCTGAATCTTAAAAGTGTCTAACTGTGAGCTTGTAAAACACACTTTTGTTTCAGCTCGCCCATAAAACACAGACTTCGGGTCATAAAAGAAGAATGAATATGAACTTTAAAATTAATAATACTAAATAATTAGATTTTTTTTTTACAAGGATTGTCGTGAAGGAGAACATTTCACTGTGGCATTTTCAAAGTCACGATGGTTGGATAGAGTGTTTTCCATTAAGTAATTTAATGGGGGGATGATTTGCACAGAAAAACACTGAGGAATAAAAGAGCAGCGTGTCTTCACAAAAACTCAATAAGCAATACAGACAGAGGATGTGAACACTAGCAGGCATTCAGGCTCTATTAGATTTCCAACTGTTGCAACTGAATTAAACATACACTCAAAACACATGTAGTGTAAACCGTCTGCCACATGGTGGCACTGTGTCGCTTTAAACCCAAAGCCCTGAACACCTACAGGGCACATTCATTCTAAATCTGATATACCTGGTATGCCTGGTCTTTCCAGTGTTTTTGTGTTGCTGCTTCCTCATTCCAGTGCCGTGCCTGTTTATCGTCACACCGCCCCCTCCTCCAGTTTGGCTCCCGGGAATTTTTTTTAAACTCTATAGGAGGCCTCCCTTTCCCCCCTTCGCCTTATCTCACAGGCGTCATTATCCAACCAAAGTAATTTTCACTCAGCAGGTTTCAGGTAGACAGCTATAGTCCTTTTTCTCCGATAACCTCTGATAGAGAAGAGAGCGCTGCAGGAAAAGAGGCCAATTTTAAGGATAGAGGTGCGGTGCTTTTGTGTGAATGACTTGACTCGAGAGTGGCTCTGTGTCGGCCCTGAAACACCAGCCATGTCTTGTGCTTATGAAACATCCCAGACAGAGAGAGTGTGCGTGTCTGCTGTACGTCTGCGGGGTCTGTTTAAATCCCTGCAGCTCTTTGCCAAGGACGTACAACCGGATGCACATAGAGTACAATAAGGCCGTGGACCTGTGCAGACACAATATACACACTCATATACATGCACGCACGACATTGTGTTAAGAAGCAGCTGGCATCCTCTGCTGTATCCTCATCACTCTGTCTGACATATTTACACAAACACACGGGTCTGCAGCGAGACCTTTGCCCCCGCTGCCTTTCCTTTCCAGACAAACACCACATGCATACACAAAGACATATCTGCATTAACAATAGACACAAAAACAAGCACACACAAAAATAAATCTATTGCAGAGAGGTGGTCTGTGGCTCCAATCTAACCATGTGGTGTTTTTTTTCTTCACTGTGAACGAGGAGCTGGTCCACAGTTCAAACTTAGTTAAAAGGTCAGCTCCATTTCTGTGAGCCGATCAATGCAGTGGCCATCCAGTCAGATACACATCCATCCCTTCCTATATGTGAGCCCTCCATTGCTCACCCGTGCCTGCCCGGCCAAGCCAGTCAACCATAGACCACCACTCTCCCACGGGGCACAGAGTAGGGGGAGGGTGGAGTGGGAGTGAAGGAAGAGGAGATGAGCCTGAATGGCTGGCTGAAACTGTCTGAAATTACCGCAGAACCACTCCAGCAAGTTGAAAATACCACCAGAATCTCTGGAGCTTTGGGATGCGTGGCTGAATAGCGGCCGCAGCTCCGAAGCCGGTGGCGAGAGTTTTTCAGTTTTACATTTATTCTCTTCAATTCTGTCTCAAAATTCTTATACGGGGGGGGGGAGGGGGGAATCAGGAGACAGATCAGCACTCCTTGAAAAACTTAGCACATATGAGTCACTGACGGGAAAAGCTGAAATGAGGAGAGAGAGAGAGTGCTCAGCGAGAGAGGATTCGTTGAGAGATGAGTCAAGTCGAGATGACGGGGTCCACACAGTGGAGTTCGAGTGAGTGACATTGAGGAGAGAGGAGGTGAGAAGAGAGGAATCAAAGGAGGGCGAGGGAGCAGGAAGCGAGATGGAGGCTGTGATTAAGACGCTGGCTTTCAGATAAGTACAGAGGGATTTCCCGGCTGCAGCTTGCAACATCACACACTGAGGGGGATGAAGGAAAGAGCGTGAAGACAAAGATCTCGCATCCCTCTCTTTTCCACTCAATCCCATGTTCTTTCTTCCTGTGTGTTTGCGCCACTCCCCGAAGGGATTAAGGTTAACATGCTGGCCTATCCTCAGCATCCCCGCACAGGTCGGGCTTTTGCTGCATTTATCCCTGCCTCCTCCTTCCATCCATCCATCCCCTCCTTCACTCCCCATCATCCCTCTTTTCCTGTCATCCCGCTCCATCGCCAGTGTAATTTGGGATTCGCTTGTTTGGCCCGGTAATACGACAGCACAAATCTGCAGCGTCTCCCTCTGCATCTCTTATCTCCTGTGCCTAACGAGTAGAGATAAGCCTGTTTTTATTACCCTCACTGACCTCTTCTGCAAATCTGTGCACACACACATGCACACAAACACACACCTACACAAGTTTTTACTACCCTGAATGCCAACAAACCAGCTGGAAAATCAGAAATGTTCATCTCTTCCAGAGATTCATTGTAGAAAAGGTTTAGATATACAGTATATGTGGTTGTTCTTGGCTTAAGAGATTAGCAGACCAATGGTCACGAGAAAAACAATCCTCCTGTAGCCGATGATCAAATTCATTCCTAATGGGTTAGCTTGACTTTTGAGGGACCAAAATATCCAAAGCCTGAGGCGACCTGTTGGCTGAGCGGGTCGTAGCCCTATTGGCCATGATTGTCCCGCTTGTGAGTTTTGCTGCGAGTCATCTTCCCCTCTTTTCCTCCCACACATCTTTTAAGTCACTCTCTAGTATGCCTTTTTAGTAAAGTGAGGAATGTCTATTTAATTATATAAACCCACAGCGTTTGATCACTCCACATTAATGTCTTTGAAGGAGCAAACATGTTTTTTGATTTGGTATTCCCTTTTTAATATCGAGCGAGTCTTTTCTTTGTTGATTTTAAGTTGTCAGTAGAAACTGCCAAGTTTCACCAAAGATTTGCCCCTAATGCAAAGTTTAAACATGAAACGAGACAAACCGGTTTCAGCTGAAATTCGAGCCTTTTGAACTCAGCTGAAGCTACAGTATACCTCCCGGGATAGAAAAACACAAGGCTACCGCGGTCACAGCAGAGTGCCTGGAGATGAGATTAGGACCGAATGAATTGATGGACTCCAAAAGAGATTAAGATAAAGAACAGTACATGTAATCTCATTGCTCACTAAGAGAAAAGAGGAATCGTACCCTTTAGATTCTAAGGTTAACTTGGTAAAAACACACACCCTATCCATCTATATTGACTCGCCCGCTCAGGTCGAGCTGTGCGTACACCTGCCCAACGTCTCTGGTAATACAGTAACCCAATAATCAACCACACAGATAGCGGCACAGAATGGAGTGAGAAGAAGACGAGCGGGGAGGAAGAAAAAGAGGACAAACTGTAAAAAAAAAAAGCATGTGCCAGGGTACATACATGAGCTGCAGGCCTGAACACACACACGCACACACACTTAAATTATTCACAATCAATGCAAGTGCTGCAGAGTTGAGTGCCGCAGCTACCTCTGACATTAATTTTATGGCAGTTGAAGACCTGCTACTCCCACTACCACAATCACCGTCGCCATCACTGTCATTTACTATTCAGCTACGCTCTCATGATGCCATTACAATTCATTTCAGCACAAAACAAATCACATCAAATTGATTGCGCTCGTTCGGACAACACGACCAGCTGAGCGACTCCGAGAGGGACGGGCTCACTCTACTGATCTGACTGAAGGAAACGCTGACTGAATTTTGTGTGTGTGTGTGTGTGTGTGTGTGGTGTATGTATGTGAGTGAGATGCTGTTGCCAGGGTTTTTGGTTTGGGCAGATCAGTGATGCTGGTCATTTCTAATCTACTGTGATTCCAGAGCTCAACCTCGTGCATTTCAACTGTCTGAGGATTAAATTCATGTCACTGACACTGCGTCTGGGTGTACATACTGCGAGTGTGTGTGTGTGCGTGCGTGTGTATTTGGTTTTTGACATTTTAAAAAAAAGCTGTGTGGTGGTAATGTGAAAACTCTGCGTGGTGTGTGTGTGTGTGTGTGTGTGTGTGTGTGTGTGTGTGTGTGTGTGTGTGTGTGTGTGTGTGTGGCTGCTCTCCCTCTCTGGGGAGACAGTGTGTTCCCTGCCACAGTGCATCAAAGCACACTCAGTTGCCTTGGGAGAAGGCAGGAACTCACTCTCCCTCTCTCTCTCTCTCTCTCTCTCTCCATCTCTTCCCCCTCTCCTTGCCTCCATCATCCCCTCCCCTCCATCTCCCTCTCTTTCTTCCTCTCTCTGACAAGGTCGCCGTTCGCCTCTTGCTGTCCGCCTGTCAATATTTACAGTCCACTTTACACTGGCACGGAGGTGGTCGGCGGCAGCCAGCGGAGAAAGCGGGGTTGCATTAGCCAAATGTAGCTGTCCACTCAGGACATGAATGATCTGTTGTACTACAAGCAGCACTCCAGTTTCTCTCTTTCTCTCTCACAGAGTGGTAGGAGGTAACAGGTAGAGCTGGAAACAGCCGGCAGGTGCTTAACAGGAAAGCAACAAGTGCTCAAAAAGCACAGGTCAGATTGTCATCACATCCATGAGAACACATTAAATGTCTAAACCCATTTTAGCACTTTTAAATATCAAACACATTAAGCTAATTATGATACATTACACCACAGTCTCAAAAATGAAAGTGGTGATATTAAAATGCTACATGTTGTATATTTAACATACCGCTGTTTCTTTTCAGACTGTACTTGAGTATACACTCTGTAATAACTCAGAATAATTTTAATGATATTAAAGGACCAGTGTGTAAAGACTAGGGAGATCTATTGGCAGAAATGGAATATAATATTAATAAGTATGTTTTCTTTAGTGTATAATCACCTGAAAACAAGAATTGTTGTGTTTTCGTTACCTTAGAATGAGCCGTTTATATCTAGATATGGAGCGGGTCCCTTCTTAACGGAGTCCGTCATGTTGCACCGCCGTGTTTCTACAGTAGCCCAGAACAGACAAACGCTGCTTGGGCTGGAGACGATATCACACGCTCCCGTCGCTGCCGCTCTCTCTCTCTTGCTTCACCACTCACTTCCCACGTGAACACACACTCTAAGCACTACTCTTACAACAACTGTCTCTAGAGAGGGACATTCGCGTTTTCGCGTTGGCCACCGTAGCAATCCTACACACTTGGCACACGGGAGACATTGTAATCTGCAACCTCACACACACTCTTCCTTTAAGTGTAAATTCTAATAATTCAGAATAATTGTAATGATATTAACACAATTTTGTTATTCTATTTTTGTTGCTCTGATGCTCTGATACATAAGATTACCTCTAGGGATACATTTAAATGGTACAATCTGCTAGCTAAATGTAAACCAAGGTCAACATTTTAATAGTTTAATAGTTCCTCAGTCAGGGCTGGAGGACATTGTTAAAAGCATTAACACAATAATGTGTTGCCAATATTAATAAAGTAGCCTATGATATGCAAAGTTGATGCAAAATCAATTAAATGAAGTGTTATACTGTTATGTATCACATCAGAAAAAAACCATTCATGCTTGTAAAAAACAAAAGAAAAACACATTTTGTTAATTTGTAATAATAATTGACTCTGAGTCATGAAACAGAATTTTGTGAAACAATCCCACATAATCATCACATCATTCCACTAAAAGTTAATAAATCATGAAATTGATTTTTTTACCCAGCCCTAAAAAATGTAAGGGGTTCAACATTTTCCAAAATACACTTATTCTCTTTCTTCCTGAGAGTTAGATGAAAAGATTGACAAGTATGGAGCTAAGGCAGGGTGGTGTTTAGCTTAGCATAAAGACTGGGAAACAGCTACCCTGGCTCTGTCTGAAAGTAAAAAACTAAAGCTCACTAATTAACATTTAGACTCTCATTTGTTTAATCTGTACAAAAAAAGAAATGTAAAAACAACAATTAGTGATTTTATAGTAAGTTATGTGATGTAACTATCTATTGTCCCCCCTGTGCAGCATCTGGTGACTCTGGGAAGTCACCGTGCCCGGCGGGGTAACCCCCCGTAAAACCACAATTTTTACATTCATATTTTAGTACGGATTAAACAAACAAGATATAACATGTTAATTATTGAGCTTCAGATGGATTTTTCAAGGTTGGAGAGAGCACGGCTCGCTGTTTTCCCCTCTGCTTATGATAAGATAAGCTATTCACATCTCGGCTCTATAGCTCCATACTTAGCGTGCTTGAAATCTGTTTGATCTCCTCTTCTGAGTCTCTGCAAGAAAGCGAATAAGCATATTTCCCAAAATGTCAAACTGTTCCTGTAAGAAAGTGAGAATTTCAAAGGGCTTTTCGAATAGCAGCAGGTGTCCTACATTCTCAATAAGTGTAACACGCAAGAAAATGTGTTTGTGCGTAAACCTGAAAGTAATCAGGTTATTATGGGAATCTCTCAGATCAAATTACAGATTATAATGTAAACTGAGGTAACTACCGGCTGACCTGCCCACCCAGGGGAAATACTGTAATTCACAGTACATGTTGCAATCTGAGAATATCCAGCTATATTTTACCTCACAATGCCTTTAGGCTTCACATCCATCTTCTCGCCCTGCTTTTTCTGCTCTCCTCACCCCCCTCCTCCCCTCCGCCTCACGCTCTCCTCCTCTACCAGTGTCACTGCGGCCTTGAGGCCAGGCAGTCAGGAGCAGCTGGTATGTTTACCTGCCCTCCTAACCACTGCTAACCTTCTGGCTAGAAGGGACTCTCACCTCATTACCTCACCACTCAGCCACACATACAACCTCAACCTCCGCTATCCTCTTAGATTTCTCCCCTACAGCCAGGATGCTACACTGTAATAGCCTCTGTGTACTGCAATCCATTCAGCAGGCTGCTGTGCAGAAATGTTAGATATAATGAGTGTGTGTGGGGGGGGGGTGGGGGATAACGTCTAGGACTTGGTTATACCGCTCCTTTCCTCCCTCTTTCTCTAAAAGCGTGGAGAGTCAGTTCCTCTCAACTCTCGCCGACTCACATGAGAGTGCTCTTCATGTCGCCCTCCTACCAAGTTCCTCCAACAGACTGCCAGAAAGGAAACAACGCACAGAGGAAGAGACAGAGGCGGAGAAGGAGGGGAGAGAGTGTAGAACATATAGGAAGGAACTGAGAGAATAGAAGATTCAAGCTGGAGGGTGGCGAAGTAGACGTTGTGTAGGAGGGGAAAGAAATCGAAGAGGAAAAAAAGTATATGTGAGGCACAAAAAAAAGTTGTACCACTCTTTCAGCTTGATAACATAAAAACTAATGATCCTCGTGCAGAATTTGGATTTTTTTTTTTGTTGGTATAATGATTTCCTTTCAAGTGTTGTTTACTGTGTTTGTACCTGCTGTACTATTGTTGACCGCAAAGCAGGCAGCCTCGCACAGGAGTCCTGAGAGTGCCGTAGCAGTAATAGGCCCCATCTCTCCCTCAAACTGCCTCTCATCAGCTACTGATTAATGACACACAGAGCCATAATGGCCGTGCACGCTCTCCACATTCAGTCACTTTCCTCTTCATCCCGTGCCCCCGGAGAGAAACCACAACAATGCAGGCTGTCGAGACACCCAAGAACCACGCTCTCGCCGCACTCGCATTCAAACCCTCATTAAGAAAGACGTTGCCTCCATTGCCATTCAGTTATGCATTGCCACTGGGAGCGGAGGGGGGGACAGGAACAATAGAGTACAGAGGAGATGGGAAGGTGGAGAGGAGAGTTCAATTTATCTGTATGGGAGTAAAGAATGGTTTCATCAGTGTTTAAATGCAGTTGATTGGCTGCTTGGCGTGGAGTGCTGGTGATTTATGTTTCGGGTAAAAGGATGCAACCTGTGTTTTGGCACAAAATGTACGAACACGCACACACTCGTTCACAACACTTCAAATCGATCTGTGCCTCTGGATATAAATCTGTGGGAAGAAAACTGTTGTTGGAATCCATAAATGTGTACCGAAGTTCATCATCTAGTCTGTTGTATAGCGCTGTCAACAAGACATCGCTGTAACTGTAACTGGCCAGTGTCTTTAAAGGGGAAATACACACATTTTCAAAATTCATACATGTTATTCCTATAGTCTAAGATAGTCCAAAAATATTAGTAAACGTGACCAACTCTCTCCCAAATCCAAAAACGAGTGCTAAAACTCAAACTTGTGACGTCGTAGGGTATAAAGTCTGAAGCTGCTCCATAGACAATGAATAGTGAGATGATCTAAATGACACTGAGAGCACTCAGGGGAATGTTCTGAGTAAATGGGAACATTTTCTGCTTCACAACTGAGAGCACTACAATAGAATAAAGCTCATTTGGGTATAAAAATGAAAAACATTCTATGAGTCAACAAAATCAATCTCCCATTCATTGCCTATCAGTTCCAGACTTTAAACCCTATGACATCACAAGTTTGAGAAGTGAGATACTTCTCTGGTTTCTGTCTTTGAGAGAGAGAGAGAGTATCCCATGTACACAAAACACCAACGCATATGTGAGCATACATACAAGGCCTTGCACGAGCAGAATAGCACAAGGGCACACAAGACATCAACATCCACACGCTCTCTAATGCATGCGCGCAGATGCAAATATTCACAATAAAAGGACACGCTTCAAGCCTCGCATGTCACGGATGAAAGATATCGAACTGGCTTACATACATCAAACAACATTACATCAAGTAGCCGCCGTTACTCTCGCCATCAATAATGAACAAATCTACATTCTCATCCTCCACCGCGTATTGAATGCACCGAGGGCGAGGCCACTGATTTCATTGTTCCGAACCACAAACGGTTGCAGGCGCAGGTTAAGTTTGTTGGAAATGCGCTTTTATGTGCTATTCATGTGAATAATCAGATATTACCAAACTCCTCAATCATCCTCCACCTCCCGTTTCTGCCTATTCAGATGCACCTCCCGTCTGCGCGGGGGCGTCTGTTTATCAGGGAGTGTGTTTATGTGTGTTTGTGTGTGTTTTCCAGCAGCGGTATTTATGTTGGGGGTTTGAGAGCGTGTGAGGTAATCAATAGTGTTTCAGTGAAGGACACTTAGGAGCAGATTGGAGCCCAAATCCAAGCCAGCATGAAAGACAACATGACAGAAACACTTGCTGCTCGACCTGAAGGGGCTCAGTGTGACATCTACCCTGACTGCACACACACACACACACACACAAATGCACATGCACGCATACACTCCTTTACACATGCACTTAGACACGCCTGTGAACCCACAAGAGTATCTTCAAATACAGTTAAAAACATTTACACACCGCTACATCAAAGCAGGCAAACTAATGAGTTATTGACCGACGAGTGTGTACACACACACACACACACACACGCCAACTATTGCCCATCGCAATGCATCCAATCCACGCATAACGGACGTGACCAGCGTCCCTGTCACAACTAAGCAGAGTGTGCTGCTATAATGAGAAGTGTGTGTACGTGTGCATGCCTGCCTATTTGTGTGTGTGCATGTGCCGGGCTCGCTGTGTGTACACAAGTCATTATTAGAGGTTTAGTGTGTGCTCACCAGTCAGTCAGGCTCCAGTCAGAGGAGTCAGCTTAAGGGCTCATAGCAGCTCCCTGAGGAGACACTAAATACCATCAGCCGTTTAAATCCATCCATGACCATTTTAAATATGCAGCACACACTCACTCCATTTTTAATAAGGGCTCTGAGCAAGACAGAGGGAGAAAAAAGGAGCGAGAAGAGACAGAGACAGACAGAGAGAGAGAGAGAAGAGGAGAGGAGAGGAGAGGAGAGGAGAGAGGGCAGACTGAGGAAGAGGGAGGAATATGAGGGGAAAGGAGGAGAGCAGAGTCTGTTGCATTGATTTCTTGGCAGTTTGGCACCGGCCCTGATTCGCCTGGAAAAGCCACAGATGTGTCAGAGCCAGTTAGGCATGCCAGAAGAGAGGGAAGCACGCACACACACACAACTCAGTTACATGCATGTGCTCACACAGCTCATGTGCAAACAACACACGCGGAAATGCTCATAAATAGAGAGAGAATACACAGCGTGCGCTCAAAGTGTCTACGAGAGTGTGTGGATTACAAAAGCACCTGAGAGAGTGAAAGCCGGCGATGATGCAAGGGGGTTTTGATGCCTTTCCGAGGGAAAACCAGGCGTTTTCTCTCTGAAGGCAGAGTCAAAAATAGATACTATTACACACACCTAGATGGGCAGTAAATTTATCCTTAATCCTTGGCTTAAGTTTGCTCAAAAAAACCTGTCTGCTCCGCTCAGCTTTCAAAGCACACCTGACTGTGTGCGAGGTGCATGCACGGCCCGGCGGAACAGCGGGGAACAGTCGGATGTAAGTTTTGATCTGAGGGCGGATGAGACATTAGGATCAAAGTCGGGGACTGGGGGAGAATCAACTGATCTTAGCACTGAATCCATGAGCAACCTCCAGACAGACTACCTGATTAGATAGGCATTTGTGGCCTATATCCAGCATGGAAAGTGAAGGGAATATTGATGATAAAGCCCAGGGCAGAATTGTATCTTCTTATGGCTCAAAATGGCACAAACTAATGTCAAGTTTAAGAGTTTGATTTCCACAGGGGTCACCTGTGCTACGATATTGAGATTCCATAAAATGTTTTGTTAGATCTATTAACACAAAAGAGGTAGCCTATATTTGAATAATAAATAATTGATATTTATAGTATTAAGAGGTTGCAGGTTTAAACCCGGCTTGGGGTCTTTCTGTGTGGAGTTTACATGTCCTTCCCGTGTTAGCGTGTGTTTTCTATGGGTTCTCCGGCTTCCTCCCACAGTACAAAGACATGCAGGTTAGGTGTGAATGTGAGTGTGAATGGTTGTCTGTCTCTATGTGTCAGCCCTGTGTTAGTCTGGCGACCTGTCCAGGGTGAACCCAGCCTTCGCGCAATGTCAGCTGGGATCAGCTTGAGTTTGCCATGTTATGATTTGAGCATATTTTTTATGCTAAATGCAGTACCTGTGAGGGTTTCTGGACAATAGTTGTCATTGTTTTGTGTTGTTAATTGATTACAATAATAAATATATACATACATTTGCATAAAGCAGCATATTTTCCCACTTCCATGTTGATAAGAGTATTAAACACTTGAAAAATCTCCCTTTAAAGGTACATTTTGAACAGATAAAAATGTGTGATTAATTTGCAATTAATCACAATTAACTATGGATAATCGTTATTGATCGCAATTAAATATTTTAATCGATTGACAGCCCTAATTGCAATATATTGAATCGTAACCCCTGTATCATGATACATATCGTATCGCCAGATTCGTGCCAATACACAGCCCTAGATCCTAGGGAGCTGGTTGTCTTCAATGATACATGGAGTTTTACTGAAGCACGTGTCGCTATAATAACTGGTTGTTTTCTATTTTTAAGAAATAGCAGAAGCCATACAGAAGTTAAATGTATCTATCTTCCATAAACATTTATGAGCTACTTGCCTTTTCACTGCCTATTGAGTTAATAAGGGAAACAACAGGTGCAAGCTCCACCTGAGTGAGCAACACTTAACACCACTTCAGTAAATCCTATATGTCAACAGCGTTCACTCAGCAGGAATGATGTCATGCTCAGTATAATAGAACAGTGGCTCGCCTAACACCATTTCCTGCTTTGGACAAACACACACACCTATGCAGCTCTTGCTCCAGGTGACAGGTGTGTCACAGCAGTGTGGCAGGAACCTGGTGATCTCATCCGACAAGACTGAATGACCGGTTAGTCAGCTAGCCGGCTGACTCACTGACCGAGAGGATGAGGGCTCACTCGGCGTCACGCCGGTTGCTCTGTGTAAACGTGGGTCCATTCTCACAAGAAGAAAAGAGGTGAATGTGTCACTCTCAGTTCAAACAGGGCTAGATGTGGAGACACACAGAGACATCTCTGGCATCTGAGATGCAGATTAGACAGGGTATGTTTATTACCCTGTGTGCCACAGACCAAACCGGTTCCGAGACCTCCGTTCATTTGGCTGTCAGCAGAGACACAATAGGACAGTCACACTTTCTTTGACGCGCCACTCTGGAATGTTAATCACCACAGAAACCCATTATCTTCACATCCTCTCGTTCCCTCCCCCCATTTGTCTCCCTCTCCTTTTAAAAGCTGACAAACTCATTGCTCGTTACTAGAAAGTACCATTGTTTCATTGAGCGCACATGTAGAGGGAGACAGAGACATGAGGCGGAGGAGATAAGAGGAGGCGCAGCAGAGAGGGGAGGCCTGCCTGACTGCTGACATAAATTGGGGATCATAAAAAGTGTCGTCCCGGAATTAATCTACGCAGAATGAATAAAGTGAAGTACCGTGGGGAGGTGTGTGTGTGTGTGTGTGTGTGTGTGTGTGTGTGTAGATCAGTCTTGAATCCATAATGAAGACACAAGAGTGGAAAGCAACATGAAACACATGACTTTCAAATTTATTCATAAAGCCTGATGATCTGGGTTCATGAGGATGCATGTGGACATTTATTTTTCTATTGTACTGCTCTGTGTGTGTGTGTGTGTCTGTGGGGAGGGAGGTTGTTGTGTGTGTCCGTGGCTCAGCTGTGACATACTCCTTGCCTCTCTCTCCGCCGCAGCGCCTACAGGAAGTGCCACATACATCATGCATTTTATGCATAAGGCTGAATGTCAACAGTGATGCATAATTTTTGCGGTAAAATGCTAAATGTCACCAAACACCAGGCTCTGTTTCGACTGACGACGCGGGCCCTCGCATCACCAGAGGACGCGCTGGCGGCCAGAAGTCGCCACGCCAGCCGTCACACCAGAACCGAGAGGCTACGACTGTACTGTACGCAGTTGTGGCAGGAGCGGCGGACTAGGCGACAAGGGAGATCGGGGGACAAGGAGGGTAATGAAAGCAGATTTGAAGGAGAAGGGAGTGAGGCGAGTGCATTTCTCTTTACTTTTTTTTCCCCCAACACAGATGCATTTGCAAAAGAATAGAAACCTTAACATACAGTTTTATTTTTTTATCTTCTCTAATTCCACTTTTGTCTGAGAGCATTATATATTGTATACCATCTTCTTCCAGCTTTTAAATTGAAGCAATATATGATGTAATTCTATATGATGGAAGTTCAGTGTGAGTTCTGTGTCGACTTTAAGATCTCCTCTCACTTTTGAAATATAGTTCGGAGAGACTTTCCGTGACTGACTCACCTGTGAGACAACGAGGTTCAAGACATAAAGTATTAAAAGCTCCGTCCACCTAAATGATGAAAAAACATATTTCTCCTCTTACGTGGTGTCTGGCCAAGAACATAGTTTGGTTTGATTTCTTATATCTCTCTCAGATTTCTACTGCCACCTCTATGGAATTGTATCTGTGGTGCTCACAGCACTGAGGCCCCTTTTACATCTGGTATTAGCATGTGATTAACATGATATTAACATGTATAACATCTGGATGCAGTATCTAGATAATGCATTCAATCCAGAAGACTTTGCATTTACACCAGGTATTAAATAAGCATTCTCTGAATTCTGCCTGCACTGTGATTGGATCCCTACAAATTAGTATTAAAGCCCTGACACACCAAGCAGGCGGTCGGACAGTTTGGGGCCGTCGGTGAGCGTTTGTCTGCCTAGTTTTTGCGGTGTGTCCCGCACCGTCGGCTCTAATCTGCCTGTGTCGGAGGCTTTTCAGCCGATTCAGGATGTTTAATCGGCTGCGGAGCCCATCGGTGAGAGAAATCCCTCTGATTGGGGGTTCAGCTTAAACGAATCAGTGCACGAGAAGAGAAAGAGACGTGAGGAAAGCAAGCCAACGAGTAAAGTCAAGAGGAAAAACACAAAAGGCTTGTCTCATTTTTCATCTTCATCTCATCTGATCATTCCAATACACGGATATTTTCACAACGACACGGCCATCTGGAATGAAGCTAAGTGATGAGTGAGAGTGGTGTGAAAATGGCCGGCAAACACCGCTTTGTTTCACGTACGTTCATTGTTCACGAATGGCTCGTATATCTGCCATCCTCGGTATTCCAGTTATTTCATCTCAAGCAGGCGCAGAACGTACGTGGTAGTTGGCCGTCAACTGTCATCTTTGCGGTGTGTTCAAGTGCAACTTGTCGGCCAAGACAAAGGCAACATGAGGCGACGCAACAGTCTTCATCGCCACTAGCTCTTTGATGTCGGGTTGGTGTGTCTGGGCCCTTGAGGAGAACTGGTGGTGCGTTCAAAGATGACACCCTATTCGCTCCTCAAGTTGCTCTCTGGGTACATACGCTGAAAAAGTCTCAGCAGGCTTCTTTGGACATCCCTTTTTTGTGCCCATGGTGCATGCGTGTCCAAGGCTTCCCCCGACTGAGTCAAGTGACTTCCTGTTGGCTCCTCACACACATTAATGGGATTAAATAATGTAATCACACGGCCCTTCTAGACGAGACTTTTTATTCAATTTAAAGTGGTTTTATTTAAATCCATTTAAAAAACAAACTATCTGCAAGGCTGGATACCTCGAGAGGTATGCATTGTTATTGACCCTTTAATATTTTCTAATATGTCTTTCCACTACTTTATACTCATTATACCCAAAGGGAAGAGAAAACACAGACACAGGGAATGTGAGGACAGCAGGAAGAGAGGGCAGAGAGAGAATAAGTAGCCAGTGATGCAGATATATGGCTTCAACTCTTCCTCCAAGGCAGCAGACCACCAGCTGAGCTCCCCAGATGAAAAACTACACTATTAATATCTATGTGGAGAGCTGACATCAAGTATTTTTAACAGCACACACACAAGACGCACAGAAAGAAGGGACTGTGCATGAGCATACACACACACACACACACACACACACACACACACACACACACACACACAACAACAACAACAACAACAACAACAACAACAACAACAGGCAGCAACAGTTACATAAAGAAGTTTGATATTCTTGCATTTTAAAATGCTAAATTTGTGCTTATGACCTTTAAGGTTGAAGGGGTGAGTAATGAGGAGCGGGGCGACTCAGCCTGAGAGGCTGCTGGATGAAGGACAGGAATAGAGGGATGGGTGAGAGAAAGAGAGTAAGAAAGAAGAAATATGAAGGCACTGTCATCTCATTTTTCCTCCCTCCGGCTCCCCCAGCTGTTGTTCTCCCTCCCTCTCTCTCTCTATCACTTCTAATTGTCACTCATCCTCCAATCCCCCCCGAACCACTTGTGCTGCCCTCCCCCTCCGCTCCCCTCCTCCTCCTCCCCTCACTCGCTCGCTCTTTCCCTCCATCCACACAAATGACTCAGTGAAACAGGTCAAGTGTTACAAAATTCCCCCTGCAGCTCAACCTGCCTAATACAAGGTCTGGCTCATTGCACCAAGACAAGTAATACGCTGCCTACTCACTGAGAGGGGGACGCACACACACACACTCGCACACACACACACACACACACACACACGAACGGACACAGGCCTACCGCCAACACACGATGAATTCAAGCTCATCAAATGCCTACATAATAAGCATATTTATCCATTATGTACAAGCACGCCAACTCACACCATTAAAAGTCATCTAGATATTTAGCATTTAGCATTTATTTAATCCAATTATTAGAGTCTAAGACATCAAAATCTAATTCCCATTGCTTGTGATAAACAAAGTATTTCTAAATCTGAATCTACTAGAAAAACATGACATCCGT
Source organism: Sebastiscus tertius (assembly GCA_916701665.1). NCBI lineage: Eukaryota > Metazoa > Chordata > Actinopteri > Perciformes > Sebastidae > Sebastiscus > Sebastiscus tertius. The sequence goes on along the minus strand of CAKAOH010039312.1, from coordinate 4,817 downwards.
ATCCTTGGCATCTATTTGATAACCAAAAAAAAATCTGAATTCTTCAAACAAAAATGCCGAACGTTTCCTAGTTACCGCTTCTAAATTAAGGTCAAAGCTATTTAATTTGAGAGTATTGACGGCTTTTCTTTGTCTTATGTGATAGTAAACAGAACATAAAAAAAAAAAAAAACTAGCAATTTCAAGACACCACCTTGGGCTTTTGGAAATTGTGCAAGGTATTATTTGCTGACAGTCTATGTACTAGGGCTGTACCACATGTCATTTTTCAACACTCAAAGCTTCTACTGAGGTTTTTGAATGAAGCTTCGAATGTCATCACCCTAAAGATATAAAATAAAATCCTCAGACAGAATCCTCCACTTGAATAGGGAGATTCATCGTATTAAATGAGTTGGTCTTATTTTATTAAATCGACTTTCTTTAACGAATATAACTCGCCAACCGCCCGCCCACCCGAACCCGTGATATTTTCTGTAAGCTTACCCAAACCCGGTCGAAACGCTGCAGCCACCACTGGAATCTAATTCTACAAATTGAATAACAGCCTACTAACAACATTAGTGTAGCCTAATCTTTATCTACAACTGTGCAGAAAATAAAAGCTGCGCAGCATTCGAGTGTTGATATAGAATTCGAATGTCAACGTAATGAGTGAAGCTTCAAACTATTCAGTACAGCCCCGCTGTAGACCACATGATGAATACAAAAAATAATCTGCAGATTAATCAGTTATGAAAATGACAGCCAGTTGCAGCCCTGCATATCAATACTACAGTAAATACTACAGTAAGAGCCAGCATACAAATTGGGAAGAAGCCACATTTAAACACACACTGCCTGTCTTTCTACCTCTCCCACCTATCCACACTAATGAATGGCAATTGGGCGACAGAAAACCCTGAAGCGCTGGAGTAAAAGTGGTATTAAGAGGAGGACAGCAGAGTAAAGAGCCTTAAAATAGGATAAACGACCAGGAAAAACTAAAGCCAACACACACACTTGCCCTTTAACACACACCGTGACAAACCTGGGCCTAGACAGCGCTGTATGCAAGTGTGTTTGCTCTGCAGGCAGAGCGTTGTGATATAGAAATGTAACAGCTCCATATATCAGGACGGTTGGGACCTATGGAGGATAAACGACCTGTGAGCAGTACCTGGACAGTGTGTGTAATACACAGATAAATAACTGGGAGTCATATGATGACACACAGACTCCCGGAGAGAGCATGTAAACCGCCGCACAAACACAAGACGATAAAGAAACCTCGTTCATAAGAGTTTTGTTTGTCTGAATCCCCCGGGAACGACAGTCGTTTGGGAGGGTAATGACTTAGGAAAACTGAAATGTACTGGAACATAAATTAATCAAAATGTGAGACCTGCATTCACGCACACTGTGAGCGCTCGGCGCCATTTATTTTTTGCAGTTTATACCCCGCTGTTGGCGCACAACAAAGAAGTTCCAGCTATTACACACAGTGAACAGAGCATAATTCTGCATAGATGTTTCCGCTCGCTGCTCCCGTTGAAGGCACGCTGGTCAGATCACAAGTCTGTGGCTGGGTTGAACCAGTTATTGCTGTCAAGGTGACAAAGATCACGTTTGTGAGAGCGATAATCGACTTGTGTTTAGAAAACACTCCACGTAGAGCCCCTGTGATGCCAAACGCCAAATTTCAATAACATTTAATTTCCTCCTCCAAGATAAGAGCTTTTGTCTGTGCAAGACTATTTTATTCTATCAGTGCCCTAAGCCGACAGTTAAACGGACAGGGGGATGGTGCAGCGGGGCTGTGCCTCGCATGGCAATGCACAGCTATTTTCTAAACTCGCCCTCGCTCCCATTATACACTAAAGTGCACTCTTCAACAGGGCTCGGCTGTGAGTATTGAGTGACAGGTGACGTAGTTGGAAATCATTGAGGACTCTTTAAAAGAGAGGAGGGGTTAACAAGAGGGCCAAAGACATACAGGAGACCCCCGGCAGGTGCTGCACCATGTGGTCACAGATCAACGCAGTGGCTCTCGCACAAACACGTGTAAACACACACGTCTGAGAGCCGACGCTGTCTGACTTAACAGCTTAGAGCGGTTGGATTTCATGCATACAGATTTCCGTTTCTTGGAGCAATAATTAATGAGTTAAATCAATAATGGCATTCCCTTTAAAAAATGACGCCTCTGGGTTCAATAGCCAGTGATAAGAGATGTGTGGAGAAAATGAGAAAAGAGGAAGTGAAATGATTAGAGAGGATTTTACACCCGGGGACTGGTTGGACAGAGACACATAGAGACACACTGTTCTTTAACAGATTGACAAAGCTCTAACATTTAGTCCGCAACAGACGATAAGAGGAAAGGAGCGTCGGAGAAGAGGAGGGGGAGCAGAAGAAGTGATTACAGGAAAAGAGATGTCTAGATAAGATGACAGACAGATGAATGGGGAGGCAGTTTGTGGACATAAAGGAGGAGCGGAGACATGCACATGAGCAGACAATGACACACGCAAACACACACAATTTTGTGAAATCCTGACAGTCCTCTCCTCACTACGACTGTTATTTAATGTCAAACAAAGAAAGCAGAGAAGACTTGAACCGTCCAGGAGAACCGGCCAGTGCAGATAACATCACTCAGAGTCTGGACTGCTGATGAAGGCGCACAGTCCAGTCGGATCACTTCACCGTGCAGGAAATCTATACGTGTATATAACCGCTGTGCAATGATCCAATATTATCGTTTATCAACCTTGAGTGGAGTGTTAATAGTATGAATAATAAATGCAATATACATAGTATTATATTATTTATTATACTATAGGTATAGCGTTATGTGTGACACGCACGCACGCAACATACACACACACATACAATACTGACAACATGCAGACATATATGTAACAGACATACAACACGTTTTCATCCCGACTCGTCACATACCTCTGCTTTGTCACGCCTCCTTGCTGTCACTTTATGTTTAGGCAACAAAACCACTATAGTTAGGTTTAGAAAATAACTACATTGGGCATATAACTACTATGTTTGTACGGTGAAAATTACACTGAACGTTGTGAACACGGGACACAAAAGATTGTAATTTGACACATGGGACACAAACAGCTGTCTCCTGGATGAAAGCTATGCGTTTGATGGACCCATCCACCTCAACCTGCCGCCCGCCCAATGTGTCTCTTTTCATTCTTTAAACTACGTCACCACACTCCCTGCACACTTTCTCTGAGCGTTTACTGTTGCCGTGGATGGGATTACATTGTAGTTAATGGAACGGGCTGGAATATACGATGATATAGTATATTAGGGCTGCCCCCTCTTAGTCTATTAGTCCACTAATCGGTTGTTTTGGTCTTAGTCGACTAAGATTTCTTTAGTCAATTAGTAGTTTTTTATGCTTTTATCATGCTGAATGACTTATTTCCAAGAAACATATGAGCCCATCTCTGGAAAACACAAGACTTAAAGTGGTGCTTCTGTGCGATTCTTAATGGAGAAACTTTTACATATCTGTCGATTAAATCAACTAATTGACAATATCAATATTCTTTCACTAAGAATTTCCTTGGTCGAGGACAGCCCTACTATCGCTTATTAACATTCAGTGGAATGTTAATGGTATGTGTATAAATATGAATAATAAATGCAATATACATAGTATTATATTATATAAGTATAGTGTTTTGCATGTGTGCAGTACACAAAATACACACACTATACAATAATACAATGCATAGTATGCAAACTAAAGACTTTTCCTTTTCCTTGAGCATCTTCATAAATTACCACACCGTATTTGTACAGTATGCTTGTTTGTATGTATATGTATTTTTATGTGTATTTATGTGTGGATTGATGTCTGTTTATTTGCATATTTTTGCTCTTCTTTGTTGTTTTGTTTTTATGTAAAGCACTCTGAACTGCTTTCGTATAATATGGTGCTATACAAATAAACTTGAATTGAATATAAATATAAAAAGACAATAATAGGGGGTTCATTCCATTGAGCATTGATTCATTTAGATGTAATTTTGCCTCCCTCCTTCATATGGTGACAGACTTCAGAAAATATTCGTATAAATATTATGACAGTGTTTTCAGCCATTTCGCCCTAAATACATAAACAATGGTAATGACTACACAGGCTGATTTAATCAGAATAGCACGGGTCACGATATAATTCAATTCGGATGCGATTTCGAGACATCTTATGGAGGGAAAATAAACAGAGAGCAGCACAAACACGAGTTGTTCAACAGCACTCAGAAAACATTTTGAGATAAACTCCCACACAGAAAAAAAACAACATACATTTGCATGCAGATACCGTGCTGTCAGGCAGGCAAACATCTGCACAGCAGTTACATGCACAGATGAACGTGAACACAATCATCCTCGATTTACTTTGGACTTTAGCTGTTCCCAGAAGACCATCTCCAGTCCCAAAGACCAAATATTTGTAGACTTATTTTAGTTTTTTATCTCCATATTCATCTCTCATTCTGTATGTTTATATCGCAGGGTTATGCAGACGTGCACGTGCCAGTGCATGCGCGTACTTTGTACGAGCTGCCTGTTGAGACGGTGAATTAAACAGCAAGTGCATTTGATCTGCAAAGCACTCCGGGGCAAATACGCACAAAATGAGACAAACACGCACACACGCACAGAGGGCTTGCATACAGCATCAAAATCATTTCCGTCACAGAATCTATTCTTAGGAGCAGCAACAAACCATTCTTTCCCTGATATAAATCTCTTTTATTCATTCCCACGCGCACACACACACACACACACACACA
>CAKAOH010039311.1:0-13037 GCA_916701665.1 Sebastiscus tertius | reverse complement strand
CACACACACACACACACACACACACACACACACACACACACACACACACACACACACACACACACACACACACACACACACACACACACACACACACACACACACACACACACACAGCAGTGTTCCCACCAAATGCAGCTCTGATCTCAAGCACCTGAAACTAGTTTATGTCCTGCTGAGGGAGAGAGAGACAGAGAGGGAGAGCAACAGGGAGAGAGAGAGACATAGAGAGAGAGAGAGAGAGAGAGAAACAGAGAGAGGGAGAGAGAGAGAGAGAGAAACAGAGAGAGGGAGAGAGAGAGAGAGACAGAGAGAGAGAGAAAGAGAGAGAGAGAGGGAGAGCCAGAGGGAGAGAGAGAGACAGAGAGAGAGAGAGAGAAACAGAGAGAGGGAGGAAAAGAGACAGATGAAAACAAATGAAGGTGTCAAAAACAGGAAGAGAGACAGAGAGGAAGGAGGAAAGCAACAATAAAGGCCAGATGAAGGATAGACAGAACAGAGCGAGAGAGAGAGAGAGAGAGAGAGAGAAGGAGAGGGTTAAACACAGTTCAAGGGTTCAATTTCTGTTCACACACACGCACGCACACCCCAACACACAAACACACACACACACACACGCTTGGTAACTCTCTAGTCTGTTATCAGGTAGTTAACTGATGGGAAACAATCTGTGTGTGTGTGTGTGTGTGTGTGTGTATACGTGTATATGCATAAATATGTGCGGATGCTTGCAGAGGCCTTGGTCGAGATTGATTTTGATGTGCGTGTGTGTGTGTGCGTGTGTGTGTGTGTGTTCGTGTATATGTGTGTGTACACACTTTAACCCCAGGAGGTTGCCAGTCTCGGTGCGTGTGCACTTTATTCTCATAATGAGTCCTGCGCATGCAGTTTTGTGTGTGTGTGTGTGGGGTGAGGGTGTGGGGGGGAGTTGTGTGTACGCCGCCACAATAGGAGCTCCATCTGTTGGCGTCGCTTGGTTACAAATTTGGTGTCACCCGCCCCAGTGGAGACGAGACATACCCACACACACACACACACACACACACACACACACGCACACACACTGAGCTGTATGGTAATGTGAACTTAGTTTCACCCGAAAAAGCAGCGTTTGACCTGACCGTGTGCTCCGCTTCAATCCTCCTCCTCCTCCTCCTCCTCCTCCTCCATCTTCATCTTCATCTTCTCCTTCTCCACCTCTTCCTCCTCTCTTTTCTTTCTGTTTCTCCTACTTCTCTTCTTCCATCCTGCTAGCTTTGAAAACATTGTTTGGATGAGAAGAAAGCCTGTGTTGATTCACCTCTCCTCTCTTCTCCTCCCTTGTTTCCATGAAAAAGAGAAGAGAAATGACAGAACGGAGGAGAGGAAAGAAAGAGAGCCAGGGTCTCTGTGGCAGGTCAAGTTCACCCTCTGTCTCCATGGTGACAGGATCCAGTCAGAGGTCGGACAGGTCGCAGATGTAACAGCAGCTTCTCTCCAGTGTTTCCATCAGCTCACAGTCTCTCTGGATCCATTGTGTTCTCTCTCTTTGTATAATCCGACTTGTGGTTATAAAAACTGGAAGAAAATAACGAAAACAGACCAAATAGAGCTCATTTTCACTTTCACTTCACATGTTTTAAAAGGTAGAAAATAAATTGTAAATGCATCCAAGAAGCTTTAGATTGACCCGTCCATTTTAACAGCAGCGTTTATCTGATGTTTGATTAGTTCAACGGCTGAATAACCTCTACTGTAGGTGAGAGAGCATTGATCTGCAGGGGGGAAGGGAGCGGCGAATGAGATCCCCTCGTAGTTTATCAATGAGTATGAATATGTTCAAAGTTCATAGTACAAACAGGTGCTTCATAATAAACACATGTTCAGATGATCGGTGTAAATCCAAATTATTCAGTGTTAAGCAATGAGCAATGACGCCAAATACTAACTTTGACAAAACTTTAAAAAAAAATGTTCAAGATTCAAGATGTTTATTGTCACGCTGGTTGTACAGGTACAAACGTATGAAATACTTTTTGCTGGGAAGCTCCATTAAAATAATAAATTATATTACATTTACATTACAATTATAAAAGGAAATATTTTATACAAGGGCATATTAAGAACATATACAGGCATATTAAGAACATATGTATTAAGAATATATACAGTATATACAGTATAAGATATATTTTTGTGTAAGAATGTGTCGAATGAATTATCGATTTAAAAGTGGGATGGCCTGGGGGAAAAAACTGTCGATGTTATTGTCACTTATTAGACATCGTTTACCTGCTTTAAAGGAACAGTGTGTGACATTTCAGGGGATCTATTAGCAGAAATGAACATCAGTCATGTTTTCATTAGTGTATAATCACCTGAAACTAAGACTCATTACCTTAGAATGAGCCCTTCGTATCTACATCGGGAGTGGATCCTCTTCACAGAGTCCTCCATGTTTCTACAGTAGCCCAGAACGGACAAACCAATCTCTGGCTCTAGAGAGAGACTTTCACAGTTTTTACGTTACCTGAAGGCCACCGTAGTTCTCCGACACGCTTCTGAAACTGCTGTAACGTGAACTGCAGCGTGTTAAACTGTGTTACGGCCAGCCGCCGTCTGACTTCCATTGGTACTCAGTTCGCTCACCACTAGATCTCACCAAATCCTACACACTGTCCCTGAATTGTAGATGTACCACAACAGATTCATTCACCTGTGCCTTCAGATATGTGCATGTGTAGCAGTCCGTCATTCTTTGGTACTTGCTGTCATTTCCCTTTTCCCAATTAATTTCAGCTGAATGTCACAATTCCCCTGAGTTGATTGGAGGGTTATTCAGATCACCTGTCTCACAGGGTGTGGGGACTGGCTCCTGATTAAGAATAGAGAGCAGCTTGGTGCATTTTCCCCTCTTGGCCAATCAGGGTGTGATGACGCCCTTTCTTTAGGGCTTAAGAGAGGTGGGGAACTGCTCACCCGGGGCCATTCTGACCCTCATTTTAGCAGATTCAGCCAGAAACTCTGGTTCTTAGGCCCTTTTGACACTTCTTTGTTGTCTTAACTTTTCTGATTGAGGATGATTTTGAGCATTCTGAAACCAGCTGGAGTGAATATTAAAGAACACCTTTCAGGTGACCTGCATCAGGGCAGACCTTAGTGCTTTTCCTGCAAGAGTTTGTTCTGCCTAATAATAATCGAACGCCCGCTGGCTTTATTTTGTTTATTTTATTTTAAACCCCTTTTATACACTTTCTTATTATCGAAGAGGCATTAGTTTATCATTGACGAGGGATTTTATTATAATTGAAGAGGCATTTTTTCATTGTGAAGGCACCTGTGAGATTTGTTTCTCCAAGTAAATATTTCTCTATTATGTGGCTGGGAACTGGTTCTCAGGAATCTTCCCGATCAGCTGAAAACTGGGGAAGCAGTACCGCCAGATATATGGAGAATAGATTTCCAGCATATTGGAGGTTTTATTTTGGACCTGATTCCAAATAAATCCTTTGAAAGTATCTGAACCTGGAAAAAAATAAGTGATCTAAAGGGACCTGAGGACAGGAAAATGCGGTCGATCCAAACAGAGGGAGAAAACCTGCCAGTAGCATGATGCACCATCAATTATGATACCATGATGATGGACCACATGTTCAGAGCTGATAGAGGGTGCACTCCAGTTTTACACATATTCACAGACCTGAGATCCAAGGCAGTAGAACGGGATCGGACCCGGTTAGACTGGACCCTGTCTGAGTTACTAGGAAGTGAGACTCATAAAGACCTCAACAGTAGCCTATACTATATGCATGTTTTTATTCACTTATACATGTGAAATATGCATAGCAGGGCTTGACATTAATGCTTGCCCACTTGCCCGGCGCAAGTAAACTCTGTGTTCAGGCCTCGTGCAGTTGTCCGATCGGGCAAAGTTACATTTTGACTTAATTATCATGATATGTTCAAATGTAATCTTGTAAAATGTAGTTTTTTGTGATAAACTTGAATAAATCCAGTTGTTTGAAGATATTTTCACAGAGAATTATGACCTGTTTACCTTCACTAGCTTTAAACAAGTTATAATAATACATATACATATATACACTCACCGGCCACTTTATTAGGTACACCTTGCTAGTACTGGGTGGTCTTCTGCTGCTGTAGCCCATCTGCTTCAAGGTTGGACGTGTTGTGCGTTCAGAGATGGTATTCTGCGTACCTTGGTTGTAACGAGTGGTTATTTGAGTTACTGTTGCCTTTCTATCATCTCGAACCACTCTGCCCATGCTCCTCTGACCTCTGACATCAACAAGGCATTTCCGTCCACACAACTGCCGCTCACTGAATATTTCCTCTTTTTGGGACCATTCTCTGTAAACCCTAGAGATGGTTGTGCGTGAAAATCCCAGTAGATCAGCAGTTTTTGAAATACTTAGACCAGCCCATCTGGCACCAACAACCATGCCACGTTCAAAGTCACTTAAATCCCCTTTCTTCCCCATTCTGATGCTCGGTTTGAACTTCAGCAAGTCGTCTTCACCACGTCTAGATGGCTAAATGCATTGAGTTGCTGCCAGGTGATTGGCTGATTAGCTATTTGTGTTAACAAGCAATTGAACAGGTGTGCCTAATAAAGTGGCCAGTGAGTGTACATATATAATACAAACTGCTAATGCCAAGCTTCTGTATAAAGCAACCAGAGTTGGTGATTGTTGAAACAGTGGAAAGACTGATCAAGTCAGTTTTGATGTATTTTATTTTGTTTCTGTCAAGTTTGAAGGAAATGTGATTTGCAATGATCAGTGAGGTAAAATGACTGTCTCTGTCAATGGAGTCTGGTGACTTTAAGGAGATTATATTAAGTGTATGTTTTGTACGTTAATATATTATAAAATTGCTTAAATCCCTGTTGATTTTATTTATTTTTTTAATAGGCCTACATTTTCCACATTAGGCAAATAAAACATCCCATCTACTTGCCCAAATGGCAACTGGCTGAAAAAGCTTAATGTCAAGCCCTGCATATGTATGCATGAATTAATATCTATTTTTGTATAATTCTATGCATGCATGTCTAAATTCCTGACTTTATACACGAGTGAGTGTTTTCTTTAAACACACATACACACACAAACACACACACAGTGTCACTCAGTGCAGTACACTGTCTATTTGCTTGGCGCCATGCAAACTGGACAATAGGTGGCAGATGCAAACGTGCTGCCTGCTGATTTGACTCTTCAGCCAAACAGCCAGCGAGCTCTGAACTGCTGAAGAAACACTCATTTGAATGGAGACGAGTTGTCTTTGCCACCTTGTGCAGCTGTCGCCTACACACTCTCACAAAAAACGGGCTCGGTCTGCTGCACGAGGTACTCAATGACAAACTGTGGGAACATGAGGCGCTGACATGTGGTGTGATCTGTGTTACTGGTGAAGAAAAGGGACAAAGTCTTTCTTTTTCTAATACCTCTGTCTGTCCAGAGGAGGTTGACTAAACAGAACGCTCATTCACGTTCATATATTTCCACACATTCCACACATTTTCCACTTCAGGCCAGTCTCCTCTGGTGGCCGCTGAGCAGCTCCACATGCAGCAGCTGCAAAGGGTCAAAGTCACATGACCGACCGTGTGGTGTCGTGATAATCAGCGAAATTGACATGAAAGAAAATATTATGGGTACACTCCCTGATTTTGTAATTGACCCAGCTCTCTTCATATCTTCAATCTCAACTGTAAATTGTAAAAGTTGCTTCACATTTCCAAAAGTGGCTAAAATCTCCATAGAGTTCCTTTTAAGTAATGTCAACTGCCTGTTACCTGTCTGTCGAGACAGCTCTGCAGTCTTTGCTGTAGTGGCCTCAGTGAAATAGTGCAAGCATGTGGCAACCCATATTCATTCCCAACTCATCAACCAAACAGGACTGTCACCCAGAAGACCGCTGTATGGGTCCCGTGTGAAGCCAGGTCAACATTGACTTATTTTACTGTAGTTTTGTTACGTAAATTCCGTACTTTAATAACGCCAGTTACGTAACAAACATACTTATTTTAACCCAAACCCAACACAGTCTCTCTCCCAACTCGTCAAGTTTTAAAGCAGCTTGTCGGGAAAGAGGCTAAATAACGCTCCAAACATACGCTATGATTTGAGCATATATTTTATATGCTAAATGCAGTACCTGTGAGGGTTTCAATATTTGTCATTGTTTTGTGTTGTTAATTGATTACCAATAATGAATGTATACATACATTTGCATAAAGCAGCATATTTGCCCACTCTACGGTGACCAGACATCCCGGTTTGACCGCTGAATCGCCACCTTACTGTGGTGCAGAGGTTTGTGTGCCCCTGGCAGCTGTGTTGTCCGGGGCATTTGCTCCTGGTAGGGTCTCTCAAGGCAAAAGTGGTCCCAGGCGAGGGGCCAGACTAAAAGTGATTCAAAGAACCTGATGATACGGACCAGACGGACTTACCTGACCTCGCCCCGGACTAGGGAAACTGGGGCCCCCTCCTGGAGCCAGACCTGGGAGGGGAGTTTGCCGATGAGCATCTGGTGGCCGGGCCTTGGCCCATGGGAGCAGGCCAGGCACAGCCCGAAACAGCTACATGGTGCCTCCCCCCTGTGGGCCCACCACCTACTGGGATAGGCATCGGGGTCAAGATAAAAATGCTTAGTTAAACTTAGGAATAGATGGACTTGGTTAGGCTTAGGCAACAAAACTTCTTAATTAGCTTTAGGAAAAGATTGTACTTTGGGTTCAAATAACTCTGGAAGTGCTGTAACTTAAGTATGGAGTTACTTGACAAATAAATCAATTTTGATTTGTGGTTTCACACGGGACACCACCACCAGTCTCCAGGGCGAAAGTCCTGTTTTTTTTTCACACACCCATCCACCCGACCTCCTCCATACACAGCGCTCACTGCTCTTCCCGGTTTACAATTACGTGGATTACATATAAATAGATCTTTTGCTGACGATCACGAAAAAAAATTTTTAATTTGTGTCTATGTACACAAATCAATACATTCAAATTTTGTGACTATTTCCCAAACTGCTGTGTGACTGGGCTGGTATTTCACTGGATAAGTGGAAAAGTTTGAGCCAGTTGAAGTGGTGGCTCCAAATGAAAAATCAGGGGATACAAAAATCAATAGAATTCATCCTATGGGGAACATTAATGCCTGTACCAAATTTCAAGACAATTCATTCAATGGTGGTCGAAATATTTCACCCTGAAAGAAAAAGTCAAACTCATGGTGGCACCAGATAAAAGGTCAGGGTCACAATATAATCATTATAATTCATCCTGTGAGGACCATGAATGTTTGTACCAAATATCATGGCAATCCATCCAATAGTGCCCTCATGTGTAATCCTGTCCTCACAGAAGTAAAAGGTGTGATAGTGAACCATCATTTACGGAGTGTGGCGGACTTTGCTGCAGCTGGTAGTCGACCAACGACACAGACAGCAAGACGACACTAAAACTAACACAGCCTGATGTCATAAAAGTTGTCTCCCATCTCAGTTTCCATCTCATTGTTTCCTCCGTGTGAGCCATCAGACCTCAACAATAACAGTAGTTTGCATATACAGTTTATATTTAGTTGACGGTCTGATGCCCAGGCTGTGTTGGTATATTCGTCTGCTGCTTTGAATAGGGCTGTATTTACGGCCGAACTGATGGACTCTGACATGCAAAACAAGGGCTTTGAATACCAACAGCATGTTAGCATGGCAAGTGATTTCTAATATCAAGAGTGTGTTGGCATGACAAGTGAGGTTAATGATGCATAACCGTTAAGCCAAAAAGACCTGGACGATGTTGATGTACAGTACATGCAGGAACACACGATCACCATCTGTATTGTTCATCTTTCAGTCATGTAATATTGTTATAGGGGAATCCTAGTCACAATTCAAACAAATCAAAGCAACAACAATAAAGTGGCAACAGGCAAAAACTATTTAAACATACAGACAAAACAAAAAGAGACGGACAAAAATTGTAAATAAATACAACCGTTAAAGCTGCAGTGGGTAGAAATGGATCAAATATGATTTAAAAAAAGTTATTTTTATAACACGGTCACTATATCCTGACAGTAGTGCATGAGACAGGTAATCTGAAATAAATCATGTTCCTCTGTGTCCTCCGGTGCTCCTAATGGTATCTTCAGGATTTTACAGACCGGAGGAAAACAACCAGTCAGAGCTGATCTGGAGTCTGCCGTCTCTGAGCAGCTGTCAATCACTCACCAACTCCGATCAAACGGTCAAACTAGGCAGCGCTGATCAAATATGAATCAATATTCTGTTACTGTAATGCTTATTTCTCTCCTCAAATGTTTTCAGAAACTGTTTAGCTGTAAAATTATTAAGTTTTGGACCCGGCAGCCATGTTGAGAACAGTTAAGGAAATGCCAAGCACCGCACACCAGCCAGAGCAATAGGAACGCTCTCTCGCTGAAATTACCTGTGATTGGTCAAAATCTCCCGTCACAGGTTAGATTTTTTAAATCCTGAAAACAGAGCCATGAGAAGGTGCAGAAGTCTAGTTTCTCTCAGAACACTTGAATTACAATATGCTGAAAGGTTATTATGGGATTTTTGCCCAATGATGCCAAAAACGTTCTGCCTACTGAAGCTTTAAATGGTCACAAAGTAGCGAGGGACAGATGGTCATTAATGTTACTTAAAACATGTACAATTAGTCTCAAAATAGGAGATCAGCATTCTTAAACATACCGAACGATGTCAGAGATCGAATGTTAGAAGGTAAATTATTCCAGTCAGAAGGAGCCTTAAACATAAAAGCTTTTTATGCAATTGCTTTTGTAACTATAGGAATAAAGAAGAAAACCTGAGAAAAGTGTCTCAGTTGATCATTTGAAATATAAGGTAAAAAAAACTGCTCATGAAATGAAATAAAAAGCAGAGCCAACAGGGGTGACGCAGCTTTATTTCTCAGATGAATCCAGTGCACAATGGACTATCTTAACGTGAGAGTAGTTGATCTGACTCTCACTGCTCTCCGCACTTGTTATACACATCAATGCACCACGAACACAGACATCATCATTCTATTATATTCTACTCTGTTCTATTTCATCCTTCATACTGAACTGTCTATATTATTATCTCCACCAGGAGATTATGTATCGATCTCTCTGTCTGTCTGTCTGTCTGTCTGTCCTCTGCTAATCTCGCATACTACTGGACCCATCAGCCTAACATGTTTTGTTCTTGATGCATGATGCTACATTACGAACAACAAATCCCTGTTGAGATCGGCAGGACGAGAGCTCGTTAACGTTAGCTGTTAGCGCACCGGCTGCTAACAACTAACGTTAACTAGCTCTCATCCTGCCAATTTCAACATGGGAGGTGGCATTGATTTGCATTATGATGCGTTCAGGCTATATTCAGTAAAAGTTAGTATTGGGTGCAGGTAAATTCTAATGTTATTATGATGCAAACTTACAGGTGAGAAAAATACAGTTGTTTGAAGGAGATGTTTTCACAGCAATATAGATATTAAGAAGTTATGACCGGTTTAACTTCCTAACAAAAAAAAAAAAACAGTATGCAAACGGTAATTAAGAAGTACTTGTTGAAGTACATAGGATATATTGTTTTATTTTAGTTTTTTACTGTGGTTTTGAATTGGTATCGAGAATCGTGGAATTTCACTGGTATTAGCATTGACTACTAAATTCCGGGTATCATGACATCCCTAGTATGCTGTACAGATTGTAAAGCCATTTGAGGCAAATTTGTGGTATCGGCTATATAAATAAAATTGACTTAACCTGGCTCATTCAACAATAGAAGCTTGTTCAGTTGATGGAAAGAGTAAGAGCGAGCTCATAGTGATGTCAGGGTGACCTTTGACCTTGTGACTGGGTCAGTGTGTGTGTGTGTGTGTGTGAGAGAGAGAGAGAGGATATATAAAGAGGTCGAGAGACAGAGAAAGGAAAAGGCATACAGAGTGAGAGAGCGCGAGAGAAAAGGAGAGGAAGAGAGGGAGGAAGAGAGAGATCAGTCTGCTGACCTCTGGTTGACCTCTGTCCGGCTGACCCTGTTGGTCGCCATGGTGATGGTTGCAGGGGTTGTGGTGAGGTCAGACGGAGGTTATTATTGGATATCCACAAACACAGTTCCTCACTCTGTCACACACTTTCCTTTTTATTGTTTTAGCCTCAGCAGATACTGATAGACATGCTGCAGGTTGTTACTGTGTGTGTGTGTGTGTGTGTGTGTGTGTGTGTGTGTGTGTGTGGTCTATTTTGAGCATGGTAATGATGGACAAACTGCAGGCTGACAGCTGGCAGAGAGACAGAAAGAGACCACACAGTTGTTTGCTCATTGATAAACGAACAGTGTGATGCTGCTGTTTCTTTGAATCAGCCATCACGACATTTTAATGTGTGAAAAAACAAACGATGCAAGAATCATGTGTACGAACAGATATGTTCTTAGGCTACATCCACACTTACTGAATACAATGCACAATAAAACGGTCTCCGTCCAGACGGAGCAGTGTTTTCAAACGTGTCCGTTTTAGGGACTTGAAAACGCCGGAGTAGTGTGAATATAAGGCATAAACGTAGCAAAGATTATGCGTTTTAAAACAAAAACGTATTGGTGTGGATGTAGCCTTAGAGACACGTATGAGTGATTGAAGAGAACTTGTTGCATTCATCAATTGTCTCATACATAGAATTGTTTCTTAGATGCATTTAGAACGCCGCTTTTTATCATTTAACTTAACGTGAAATTGTTTTATTCATTATGATGGCAGCTGTAGTCCACTATTAGTATGTCTAATTGTTTCAGGTCCCCTAATATAACAGCTAAATCTGCTGATTTCTGACAACAGGACCTGAAGCTCTGCAGTCCATGTCATTTTTGTGAATGAATCTCGCACACAAATGGTGTGGAAAAGCTAGCCTTATATAGCAGTTTAGGGCTGTTGGTTATTCTAATGATCACATCACACAAACACACACTTAGTAATGAGCGCCTGGCATTTTACTCAAGTAGAAACAAGTGGTGTACAACAAGTTTCTGAGGTTGAGTTTGCTGCATCCAACTTGGAACAGCAATCCTCATGGGAATAAAAAGTTTTTAGGTCGCAATATACCGGTATTGACAATAACTATGATATCTAAAAATTAAATATGGATATCATGTTAATAATACACATATGGAAATATCATGAAAATAATCCAGCATCTCTTATTATTATTATTATTTTATATGTACAGTTACAAACTCTCTCTCCACCTCGATACTTGTATTTTGAGTGTAATACATTTTCCAAAAAAGAAACAAAACGCACAATGAACAAAGTTATAGATGGATTAGACTGTTAGCATCATTTTGTGGTACAATATAAAACCATTGGACACACTGGATGTACTTAAGCCATAGAAATGAACCAATATAGAAACTGACATACCCAGAGAAATGTGTATACTGAGTACTTTATTTTGCAAAAAACCTCAGATCCGATTTGCTGCTGAACTTCCCCTTTAACTTTCAGGATATCAATGTTTTGGTACCAAGTGTGGGAGCTGTAACAATTACACAACACTACAGTATTACCACCATAAACATCAATTAGTCCTCTTAAATGGCAGCGAGACACACACACACACACAAAGTTATTACTATCCAGTGCACACTGGTTGGGAATGGCAGGACAGGGGAGCTAATTGGATTTAATGGACGTTGGCCTCACACACACACACAGAGCCACACACATGCACACACTGATGGATAGGGATGTGTAAATATTGGCAGGAATAAACTCTTGAGCTAACTCCATCAATACACTCTAACACACTGATTCTGAGTGTGTGTGTGAGGAAATACATGAGAGAGAGGCAGACAGTTGTAATATTTAACATTTGATGCCAGACATACTTTTAAATAATCGTGCGTGCGTGCACGTGTGTTCACGCACATGAATGCCGTTCATACTGTATGACAAAGAGCAAATGAAAGAAATAAATACAGTGAACCAAGTTGATATTTATACTCTCTCTCTCAGGATCTTTTCAATAATTTAGATGCCAAACATACTTTTTATTTTTATGGCATATGTAATTATATTATATAGACGGTGTGTGTGTGTGTGTGTGTGTGTGATGTGGAGCAGTAAAATGTGAGCCACACTTAATCCAACACAAATATTAGAAAACACTGAAACCAAACTCAGTTATGAAAATAACATGAAAACACAGTGTGAGGTTGTTTATTAGTGTCCATGAAATATCAGACAGTTACAATATAAAAGACATTCAGTGATGAAGTTACATGAAGCTTGTTTGATATTATACAGCTATAATATTACCATATAGGAGGCCGTAAAGTGGAATAGGAAAATAATTAGAGTGAACCAAAACACACACACACACACACTCACATACACACCGTAGGCTGTAAATTATAAAGCCCTGTGCACAGATGGTGTGTCTGTGCATGCGTGTGTGTGTTTGTGCGCATTTATGTGCGTGTGTGTTCTGATTTACAGCCTCTGACATGTCAGGATGAGAAGGAAATTGAAGTCTAAGACCAGAAACCATCAATCCACACACAGACACGTGCGCACTCACACAAACACACTCACACACACACACACACACACACACACACACACACACTCGCACACGCAGCAGCTGTTGCTCTAATTAGCTCTGCCATGCTGAACACACTAATCACCATTACCTCACTCTGTCTGCTAATTCAAAGATCAATTTAATTTTATGGATTCTTTATTGGAATTATAATTCACAGAATATCCCGCCTCTCTGCGCTGATTGACAGATTTAACCACCTGTTAGTGGATTGCAAATTTCCACAGAGTCAATCACATATTTGTCAGTTATGGTTTGTCAGTTATTTGTGAGGGGGGAGCCGTTACTGTTTCATCAAATTTCACATTTCGAATGTCAAATTTGTTTAGTTGGATTTCATAAAGTTTCTTGAATTTAAAGTTTGTGAGAACAGAATTTGTCCAAGTCAGACTAAGTATTTCCTAC